>VDFB02000015.1:485755994-485887194 GCA_007258455.2 Sequoia sempervirens | reverse complement strand
AGCAATGTACTGATAGCCAACCCAAAAAAAAAGACAACTCAGGATGGAGGGAGAGATGGAGTGAATGAGAGAGAAAGGGGGGAGAGGGAGAGATAGCTCAATAGATAGAGGGGGGAAGAGGGAGTGACTTAGATAGTGGGAGATATATAGATATAGAGAGTGACAAGGAGAGATATATCAATCACCCTCCCTATATCTTTATCTATTCATCCTTATCTCTTTAGCTCTCTAGCCCTCTCTATCTCTTTGTCTCCCTTTTTATTTGTATGTTTGTCATTATCTCCCTCTCTCTATAAATTTTCTTTCCTATATTTATCTTTGTCTCCTTAAGTGTGCAATGGATACATTGAAGAGGTCTTAAATGAGAATGATCATATCTTTAATCAAATGGCATGCTACCTTGAGCATAACTCCCCAAGGACACATGCCATCCTTGGATTGTTGACATGAAACAACCAATCAAAATTTAGTTTCTCTCTCTCATATTAATATATATTACTATTATATTAAATATATATTATATTAATTATATTTTGTATTATATAAAAATATACTTATTATTAATTATTAGTTATAATAATTTTAAACGCATTTAATAATTTTATTAAAGAATATAATATATAATTATAATAAGTTGAATAATTATATTATTTATTATGTAAAATATAGCTAATATATACTTAACTATATTGTATAATATTAAAACCTAGCTAAATGGCGCCAAAATTTTCAACTTAATTAACATACTATAAAACCTAACAAAACCAAGTTGTAGCTCATCAAATTGGAGAAGTGAAAGGTCAATACTAGCGCCGAGGAAGAGTTTGGAGTAGTGAAAACAAGGTCAATGCCAGTGCCGAGGAAGATTTTGAAGTAGTGAAAACAAGGTCAATGCTAGCTGAGGAAGAGTTTGGAGTAGTGAAAACAAGGTCAATGCCAGTGCTGAGGAAGAGTTTGGAGTAGTGAAAACAAGGTCAATTCTAGTGTCGAGGAAGAGTTTGGAGTTAAAAAAAGGTCAATACCAGCACCGACGAAGAGCTTGGAGGAGTGAAAACAAGGTCAATATCAGAGTTGAGGAAGAGTTTGGAGGAGTGAAAACAAGGTCAATACCAACACCGAAGAAGAGTTTGGAGTTAAAACAAGGTCAATACCCACACTAACAAAGAGTTTGGAGGAGTGAAAACAAGGTGAATATCAACGTCGAGGAAGAGTTTGGAGTGAAAACAAGGTCAATACCAGCATCGAGGACAAGGTTGAGGGCACTCAGGGAAAATCGACGATAAAGGGGCAATGAGTACTATAAGTTTGGCACCTCTATTCTCTTTAACCTTCAATTTTCATGCCTAGTTTCCAAAGATCTTCTCGTACATTTGCACCCCCATTCTTGTAAAATGTTATAAGATAAGACAAAAAAAATAGCTTAGTCTTTCACATTTTTATCCACCAGCCTCAGGTCTTGGAAAAACTCCCATAATCTACCCACATCTTCATTGAGGTTTAGGATTTCATCACATAGCCTTCATCTAATGAGTCTAAAGCAATTGTAGACTTAGCCCAAGTATATGCTAGGATAAGGTAGATCTAATGAATGGAAATAGAGGCATACAATTCTTCTTTAATACCTTTACCACAAACATATGCAAGGTGTTGGTTGTTTTTATAGTAAGAAAGTTGATCTTCTAATCTACCTATGGAATTGCCAATTCCAATAAAGGGCAGCTCGAAGGACCTAGACCAACTGACAAGGATTCAAAAGACCTCCTACACTTTGGGCTCTGCAAGACCCAGGAGGGTTATCCCTTAATGCATTTACAACCTCTGCACCATCATCATAAACAATAGTAAAAACAACAGATAATCTCATTTAATAGCTCAACATAATAGGATAATACCAAATAGAATTGGTTGTTTATCAATAATATCAACTATTTGGAGCATTAGATAACTACCACAACATTTCACAGTATAAGATAGTCATTGATTTGAAATTTGTAACAAGCTCTAGGTAAAGGAAAACAAATATTGAACCATACAAATAAGAACAACTTAGATCAGTGCCATATATCCATTGGAGGAGTCAAATTTATAAGCATCTAAGGGTTTATGATAGATTTAACACAACATATAAGATCCTTGATAACATTGCTTTACAATCTCATCAATATGTATTCTAACCCAATACTATTTATCAAATCCTTATACAAAACATATCCAACTACAATCCCATTCAAGCATTTTAATTAATTCCTTGAATTAAACCTAAAACAAGAATCATACACACCACAATAGTGAGATGAACGAAGCAACCCTTGATCATTTTATTCAAAATTCAGATATGCTTGTACAATGGAGAGACATGAGTTTGAATTAATCATATCAATTCAAATGCTAGTACTGTCATAAAACATCAAATCCCCATGAATTCAAAACCTACTATAGAATGACTCAAAACCTAAATTGCATTTTCCCTAAAACCATTAGACTTTACAATTTGCTCTGCAACTTCATCTAGACTCGACCAAAAATATCTAACTTGCTAACCCGTACTTTTGGCCTTGAAATCCTTCTTATAGAAAAAGGGAGAAAACAAGCATTGGGCGAGAAAGCACATGTGTCCCCGCCAATTGGACTGCCTTGTGATATTCCAAAAATTTGTTACAACAACAATCTCCCTAGAGAATCTTCTTGTTCATCGTGCCCATTAAAAATGGTTGATGCAGCAACAAAGAAATTCAAGAATTTCACACCTAGACTATCAACAAAAACCAAAACTAGAATTTTTTGTAACTGCAACAACTAATTTGTCAACTATTAGCAGCCTACTCCTTTTCACTCTTCCTCAATTAAATATACATTTACCCATTTCTGGTATTCTTCATCAGTTGGCCAATCAAAATTGATCACCTCATTCACCTTGACACTATAAGGTTTGTACTTAACTGCCACCTGATTCGCTTCTCTTTCAAAAGACTCCAAGAATGAGTTGGTGCTAATGATTTTGTCCATACAACTCACCAACAAATCATAATCTGAGTTACCCTATTTTGAGGGTTTGTAGTTGAAACATGATATAAAGGGGCTCTTACACTTTTGTGATTCTTGTAGCTTGTAAGAGGCCCCATGGATATTGTTGTCTGAGACCAAATGGGTTGTTTCTAAAACTGAATATAAATGATATACACACACACACACACACATATATATATATGTATGTATGTATATGTATTTTAAATGTAAATGTAAATGCAATTACTAGATGCTCTCCTAGAACAATAAATGCAACATATCATTAAAGAAATCTATATCTATGTATATAAATGTGTATATCTAAATGCAAGTGTAAATGCAAAGAGCATATGGTTTTGTAGTGTTATAGATACAACATATCCATAAATTAATGTAATTGAAATTCTAAAGTCTTCAACACATATAATATGAAATCGATCAAACTATTAAATTACATGAGAAATAAATGAAAACAGTAAATGCATATGTATGTGTATTTGTAAATGTAAGTGTAAAATAAATAAGAATAATGAAAATTATAAAAGAATACAAGGAAAGGTTTGCTCCCTTCTCGGTAGTGATAACCTCTTCCACACACAACCCTTAAAATTTCTGAATAGAGGAATATAATCTTTGAAGAACTCAAAGTTGATTCTCTCCTACCTGATGCAATTAGTCATTTTACCCTTACAAACATTTATAGTAATTACTAGAGGCACATAGACCAATTCTTCATAATAGAAGAATTTGATCATACTTTTCCAATGATGGAATTATGAGAAAACCTTAGGTTAAATGAATAATTCCTAGCTAAGTTCTTTAAATCATGTCCAACTGTATAAGAGAAGACCACTGCTATGTGTACCAAGATACCATGGACAAAGGCTCTTTGGGCTCTTTCATCATTCATCCTACCTTAAAACATACCAAAAGTCTCCTAGCAATTAGACATAGGAAGATTTAAGATGACTTAAAAAAAATTTATTGCCAAAACATAAACTTACGATGACTTAACCAGGCCTAGTACACACTCCCTCCCCGTTAACCACTTAGACATATGGAAATTAAATGTAAATTTGCTGCTATTTTTAGGCATGTAGGTGTCCAATAAACCACTTGGTGGTGTTTCCCTTCAAGTTTATTTACTTGAATGAAGAGAAAATTCCTTTGATTACAATTAGAGAATACATTTGAGGCCTTGGTTGTGTAACTAGTGGACCATAGTCACATTTAACACATGTTACAAAGTTTGGGAGTTAAAATGTTAAGTATATTTTATTTGTGATGGACACATTTGGATGGTAGTAACAATAACTTGCAATCTATCAAGACTTGATTACCTTATAACCTATGAAATTCTAGCGATGAAATGATAGATTAAGCATAATGTCACCTTAGGATCACATCACCATGAAAAAAATTCATCCAACATCCTTATGAGTGCAGGTACCACCAAATAGGTATTTGTCAGATCTGTCTTCCTCGAGTGAGGGAAATTCAGGAAGAGAAGAGGAAAGCGAGACATATAGTATGTCTAAAAGAGAGAGATCAACCAAAGGTCAAAAGATTAGAAGAAAATTACATAAACGCATGGAATTTTTTCTTACTAAAGGGGGGTCATGTTCTTATGATGATGAGAGCATAGGTGACGTCGAGGTGCCCTTGAGGTACAAACATCTACGAAAACAATGGGTACCCAAGGAACTTCTTCCAATAAACAATGATTTTTGTGTCAATGAGAGGATATATCGCATAGCACCGTTGTCATTACATGGTTTGGGCCTATTTTGCATGAACGACATAAAGGTTTGTTACAAAAAAGTTACTGAATTGATGGAGTATGTCGGACCCTATTACAATTATAAAGATTGGACACAAATGGTTCAATATACATGAAGTATGAGTAGGTATGCACTATCAACAAATTATATACAACTAAAACATAAGGATCAAAATAAAGGAGTGGCTATGTACATTGACGGAAGGCCAAAAGCATTAGGGAATATTGCAAGGTTTATAAATAGTACACGACCTGGGTCAACAAATAAGCAACCCAATTGCATATTTGAGGCGCGCGAGGGAAACCATGTATTCGTATGTGCGATAAAATCAATAACTACAGGGGAAGAGTTGCTAAGTGATTACAATTTGAATCACTTAGTTACAAACACAGTTACTATGGGGGTGTTACGTACTATGTACCATTTTACCCAACCTCCAATTAATGACTCCAATATACCATTTTATTCTTATGTTTTTTTTCGTAAGTCTATTGGTTTCATTTCGGTAATGTTTTTTTATATTTAATTTTTTTCACAGTGGGACATTGATCGTATAGAGAAGGCTCTGGCCTAGAGCATAGATCGCAATGTATCTTCAGGCGCTTCTACCTGACAGGTTTACCTCATTGTAATTGTACAAATTAGATATGAGCAAAATGTTTTATCATTATGTTTTTTTCATAAGTTTATTGGGTTAATTTTGATAATGTTTTTAATATTCTTGTTGCAGTTGACTAATAGGGGAAAGGCACCAGTAGTAGATGAGAGCATCCATAGTGAGGTGCAGTCAATATTTTGTGATGATGACATCGCTTATTCAGCAAACCCTCTTGATATGATAAGGAAGATCCAAAAAAAAGGCAATGAAGAAATCGTTAAGTTGATATTCATAGTGCCTCAAATAGATGAGATGAGAGAGAGGGTTAAAATATTGACTAAGAGATCACAAAAATTGCAAGTAAGTTTTCATGAGGTCTTTAATTATAACACAAGTTCATTCATGGTTTTATATTTTGTACTCTTTTATGTCATGAACTAAAATATGTGTTGTTTTTACAAAATTATTTTCCTCCTCATTATGCTCATGGCCATGATAAGGGTACTGCAAGTGTTGTCTGAGGAGTAGGGGTTGGTACAAGTGTCCATCTTGATCTTCCTACACATACATCACATCATCTAACCCCATCATCCATGACTATATTGTCGTCTAAAATGTTGGCAACACATACCATGCAGACATCCATTAATGCACCCTCTGCCAGCGAACACATGCCAAAACATGCGTCAAGACATGTACCTAGGGATGCAGAGGCCACTAGTACTGGTGATGTTTTAGTAGCATTTCCTAGATCGTCACGTATTACTAGTATGGGAACATTGCTTGTCACATTTGTGGTGACTGAGGATTTCATTCCCATAAAGATAGAGAAGGTCCCAGGTACTTTAAAATATTTTGATTATTATTATATATAATCCGATTGAAATTTACTTATTGATCACTCTTTTTAGACTATTGATCCCATGATCATTTTGCAGGAAATGATGTTTTTTATAAACATCTAAGTGATATTACATTGGAGCTCTTTGGGCCCACCATACGTACACGGTGGAATTCCCAAAATCAAGATTTAAAAGGTGAGCTCATTAACCATTTAGTTGTGTTGTTCGGTGATAAAACATTCAACCGAACCAAGGTCCTTAAGAAACCTGGTACCTATCTAAAATATGCGAGGGACCAATATAGGTCACATTTCAAGAAGAACAAAAAGTACAAGCGTCCCCCCATGATTCTGGAGAGGGAGTGGAAGGACCTGGTGTCAGATGGAAAGGAGAAGGCTAAAAAGAGAAAAGGAAAGACACCACCGGGCCAAGGAAGGTATGTGATACTATCAACAATGTAATTATATACTGATTACTCTTTCTTTTTATGTAATCTAACATATTTCAAACTTTTCATAGGCTGCCCGACACATCGAAGGCAACAAAAGCAAGACTAGAAAAACACGGGCAACACAAACTTGGCTCTGGTGGTTATATGAAATTAGCCGCACGAATTGTAAGTATCAATAAATGAAATATAGTATCCAAATAATAAATTGAAAACAATTTTGGTTTTATCACACCATAGAAGCAAAATTCATGATCTTATGCAAAAATGTAGGGCTCTGAATTCAACATAATTCCCACATAATATGACCTAAAGATTGCCTTCCAGCAAGGCTATGGAGTTGTGGCTGAATGCCTAAGAGTCTTGACTAGGCAAACAAAACCTTCCACTACATCCAACACACAGGTAAATAAACTCAATAAATTTTATTTAAAATTGAATACTTGTGCAATCTATTCAATATTAACTTCCACCATAAAGTAATTACATGCCTATTTGTTTTAAACATTCAAGCAATGATAATACTACACATGACATTGGAATACAACCTGTTGAGGGTGGAGCACAACCTACAGATGAAGGTCATGGTGTGCATCCCAGTACTTTAGAGCATGTAGAGCGTGATCAACATGTTGAGGATGATTAGGCTAGAGAAGATCATGAACATGATGTGGCCCCATCAGGTAAAGAGGACCACTCTAAAGTTTTTTTAAACATATTTAATTGCAATTGGTGTATTAATTAATGTAACCTTTTGTGTTTCAACTTTAGAGCATGTAGAGCGTGATCAACGTGTTGAGCATGATCAGGAACATGATGTGGCCCCATCAGGTAAAGAGGACCACTCTCATGTTCTTTTAAACATATTTAATTTCAATTGGTGTATTAATTAATGTAACCTTTAGTGTTTCAACGGATCGAGTTTAGAAGGTGTTGACATGTTGAACATGAGTCTATAACAGAAGTTCCAGAACATGATGTGGACCCATCAAGTAAAGAGCCACTATAATGTTCTTTTAATTAATGAAATACTTCTAAAAATAATAATAAAACATATCGGTTTAACATTTCTTTGTTATTCAATGAGAGACCCTGCGATGGCATCACGTCATTGAAGCGAGCGACTAGGTGTACTTTAAGATCTAGCGAGAGGGAAGAACAAATAAAAGGGGGATAGATGATTTAGAAAATGATACTCCACTTCAGATTTTTTTAGCTTTAAAAAAGAAAAAAAAAAAAGTGATTGTAATCATATCATGACAACCATATTTTTTGATAATATGTAAAAATTGAAAGAATGAATATTATATGTTAATGAATGAATGTGAATATGTTAATTAATGAATGTTATATGTTAATGAATGAATGTTATATGTTATTAATGGATGAATGAATGATTAATGTTATGTGATTGGGTATAGGGAATTGAGAGTGATGTGAGGGGGGGAGGGGCCAAATGAGCTTCCACCGTCACATGGTTGGCCTTGTTAAGTAGAGAGTATTAAACTATTCTCGAAACAAAGAGAAGCTCAATAAGTAATGCACTTTTCAATATAAGAAATGCATAGTTTGAAGCATCAAACCAATATGCAAAGATGAAAGAAAGTGATAACTTTTCACTATGGTGGCAGAAAAATGATTCTTTATATCCTGAATCCATGCTCTGCATCATAATTTGAAGTTGTTTCTATTCCAATGTTTTGAATTTATTTTGTTTGTATGGATTTGTATGAATACCACATTGTGTTGTGTGTGGATTTGGTTTCAAAGCTCTATTTCTTCTTTTTTTAGTGGTGACATAACTCTAAAATTTGACTTTTGTGCATAATAGGTTAGTGGAAAAATTGACAGCTCTGAAGGGTTTTGAGGCTCGATTGAGATAGATACACAGATATTTGGATCTTGTTGTTGATGGGAGGCTTCAACTTAACCATGAAATTTTGTACCATCTGTAGGTATGCAAAAGTTTCTCTACTTACATTCATTATTGATCATAAATGTTGTAAATGATATTAATGCTTCAAACTTAAGATTCATTTCATTGTTATAATGATAAAAATGTTATACTTTGCTTATATACATTCAAGCATTCTCTTTCCCCCCCTACCAGCCTCCCCCTCCTTTTAAGAATTTTCTTTGTCATAAAGATTCACATTTCTATCTCATTTACACAAATTTATCACGAGAAGCACTAGGGTGAATAAAGATATGTAAATATGATGGATTATGTCTAAACAACAACTTTCCATCTTATAGCTAATTAAATCCTTAATATTTGAATAGTTTAGAGCTCGAATAATGCTTGTATATGCATGTGTAGCAATAAAGAACCCTATGTGAAGATTGAAATTTAAAACATCACTTTGGTATTTTTCCTTAGGCAGTGAAATAATATTTTGAGTAATACAAACCTACACACATTGATATTTTTTTGCATTGCATTGAGAAATTTTTTTTCTCTTATACCTACCCTCGGCTAGACATGGAGGTATATAATATTGGTTTCTGAGTTTATTACATGGTAGTTAATTTCACGGAGAGGAGACTAAAATGGCCTTTTTAATGTCCGCGTGTCGGTGTGAAAGCATATGAATCACTTGCTGAAGGCACCATTTTGTATTCATCCAAAAACTGGTTTGTTCTTTTTTTATATTTCTTGCATGTGTTTTTTTAGGCTCTAGAGATGTAGCTTGACTCTTTCCTTTGCACTTTTCATCTATTTTGATGATTATAGTAGTTTGTCCTCATAATTTTTTATGTGGATATGTTTGTAACCTTATTTTCTACCAATCAATTTGCAAACCAGTCACATATTAAGACCATTTCACTAACTTGTAGTCATTCATTAGTTCATATATTGCAGGTTGTGTCTGTGTACAAATAAATCCTGATGATTGCAAGAACTTTAATCCTACAAGTGTACCCAATTTTTCTCAAGTAAAAGTCTTGCCTTATTTTTATAGTACTTTTAAATGGCTAGTGAAGGTGCTTCTTTAGATCTGAGATAGTTGAACCACGGATTTAAAATATGGTATTAGATGGGATTATATTATTATTAAAGCTGAGGGTCCATTGAGACACAAATTAACAAATATGCAATTCTACTAGACTATGAATAGTGTTACAATATAATTATTTCTCCTTTACCTACCTCTACATTAATGAAAAAGATAGATCCCTATAAATCTAACCATGAAAGTGTTGAAATCTATAGTCTCTGCATGACTCCGGAAACTATCAAACATATTCTTTTTGAATGTTTTTATGCTTAGGAAATTTGGTACTTATTTTGCCATAAGCTGAAGGTCTGGAATAGCAATGGTAAAATTAATTGGCATGATATTCTATTTTGTAATTTCAAGCTCAAGTTTGATTGTAAGCTATTTTGGTATTTCTTATCCAATGAGATCATGTGGCATTTGTGGAAGGTGAGAAATGATGATAAATTTAAGGGTATCAAGAGGGTACTTACTGAGTCTTGCAAGAGACTCACTTTCTACTCTGTTGCTCTATAGGTTTCAACTCTTGTGGAGATCTCAATGGATAATTTCTTGAAGTCAATAACTAAAGGTGTTGCTAACAATACCAGAGAGGATCTAAGAAGTGGACCCGCCTGTAGGTTGAGCTTGGAAGAGACCATGTTGTTCCAACAGACATTTGATGAGCTCCAGAGAGCAATTGATGAAGCTGCAAGCCTAGAAAGACAGTGCGGCCCCCAGCAGTTGGACCCCCAAGGAGAAACAATGGCGAACCTTGATATTGAAGAAGTTAGCAATGAGGAGAATGTAATCAACACTATGTATTGTTTATGCTGATTTGAATAGCAGCAACCTATGGTGCTGTTAACAACAATTTGTATTGTCTATGCTAGTTTTGAAAACAACTGGTGCTTTTTGGTTTCTTTCTTGCTGTGTAAAGTACTGATATAGTATATTTCCTATTATGGAAATGCTTTGATGTTGTACTGATCCTAATGTTGGATAGGCATTTTCATGATATGTAATGGACCTTAAACTATTTTCAATACAAAAAAAAAAAGATAGCAGATATTGGAAGTTCATTACATGTCTCATGTATGTGTTAGTATTTTAATTTTGTTTAAGTTGTTCAAGAGCTTGATTAGGTCAAGAATATGTTCTACAAGCTCTGTTCTCTTAACACTACTAAACATTTTCCCTACACATTTTCTCTTTAATATAAACGTTTCTTAACTCCTTCCCTTGTTAGCCCTTGGTTGTTCTCAAGTGTAATGCTTTTTCTATGCATCTTGTAGTCTGTATGTATGATCATTCATCTCTTATAAAGCATGGATAACCTTTCATGGAATTGTTGTTGTAATTATAAAATTTCCATTGTGAGAATAATCATTTAATTTGTATGGAAGTAAGTCTTTTTCATATTATTTGACTTGGTATTGTAAACTTGTCTTTGCAGGATTCTCTCGGGGGGAACAGTAGAACTGTAATGATAGGTAGAGTTGTTTCTAAACTCCTTCCCTTGTTAGCCCTTATTTGTTCTCAAGTGTAATGGTTTTTCTATGCATCTTGTAGCCTGTATGTATGATCAGTCATCTCTTATGAAGCATGGATAACCTTTCATGGAGTTGTTGGTGTAATTAGACAATTTCCATTGTGAGAATAATCATTTAATTTGTATGGAAGTAGGTCATTTTCATATTATTTGACTTGGTATATATTCTATGATTTAAAGAACCCCAAAATAAGAAAATTAATAGGTTACATTTGTTTACTTTCTCTTAGACACTTGTTTAATCAGCGAGACCCTTAGAATGTCTTGCTGATAACCAGTAGTGTTCAAAACTCCTAAAGAGGTCAAATCGGTGTGACATTGGATCTATCTTGCTGATGGCAGTCATCGGAAAGACATGGACTATCGAAGTGAGTTTTCTATATTGTGTCGATGATTGATCTCTCATTGATGGGTTGGCTTCGATGGTCATCGCCAAGAGTCTCTGAGATGGTACATTTCAACGAATATTTTTAAAAAAAAAATTTGCATTGTTTCATTGTAATTTCAATGAAACCCACTAATGAATCACCAAAAAGGTTCGATGAAGTTGCTATAGCTATGACGAAGGCTTCATCATAACTCCTTGCCTGATTCATCGCGATTTCAATGAATTCCACCAATGAATCACATAAAAGGTCTGATGAAGGCTTCATCGTAACACCTTGGCACTTTCGTCACAATTTTGATGGACACTGACGAATCACAAAAAGGGTCCAACGAAGTTGCTTAGCTACGATGAAGGCTTCATCGTAACTCCTTGCCCATTTTGTCACAATTTTGATGAGCTCCATCGACAAATCACATAAAAGGTTTGATGAAGTTACTTATCTGCGACGAAGGCTTCGTCGTAACTCCTTGCCCATTTCGTCAAAATGGTGACAAACTTCTATTGTTGTTTCAACACTTCGAAAGATCCATTGCAATTGCATTTTGGTTGTAATTCGTCAATGGATACATAAATTTTTTGTTGATATTCTGATGAACATCCGAGTCATTTTATGATGCCGACGACCGATGAATCAGGGCCATTATTTTGACGTTTAATGTGTCATCAGAATTTCGACCAAAAAATAGCGACGAAATTGTTTTCATCATTTCGTCACTTTTCTAACAAATATTTTTCAAACGATCGATGAATGTTCATTGGAAAATGGAGCCAAATTTAGTAGTGCCTTTTCTATGGATGTGCATATCCCTTTACAAAGCTTCCATTTTTTTATAGGCATGGGGGTTGTTGAAAAATGCAATGGAATTTGGTTTTACACCTAGAAATTGCATTTTCTTGAAATTTTCTAAAGCCTTTTCAACAAATCCATTTTGTGCATATCCTATAATCACTGTAGTCCATGAGGACATATCTCATTGAGGCATTTTTTCAAAAAAAATTACCAAAGTAGTTGATTTCCTTGTCTATGCTACCAAATTTTCCATGCATGTCTACCAAATCATTTTATCAAACAACATAGACAAGGCAGTCAACTGCTTAAAAAAATTCCTCAAAGAAATAGGGTCTCATGGTAATGTGCATCACCATGAGACCACATTTCTTTGAGGAATTTTTTCAAGCAATTGATATCCTTTTATATGCTACCAAATTTTCCATACATGTCTACCAAAGAATTTTATCAAAGAGCATAGACAAGGCAATCAGTTGTTTGAAAAGATGCCTCAAAGAAATGTGGTCTCATGGTGATTGCTGAAGATGCCTCAAAGAAATGTGGTCTCATGGTGATGTGCATCACCATGAGACCACATTTCTTTAAGGCGTCTTTTCAAATAGCTGATTTCCTTGTCTATGCTACCAAATTTTCCATGCATGTCTACCAAAGCATTTTATCAAATACCTTGTTCCAAAGGTAGGATGTTGACAAAAGTTGTGGAATTTGGATTTATACTCAAGCCAATTGTATCTTCTTGAAAGTTTGTAATGTCTTTTAAAAAATCATTTTGTGCTTATCTTGAAATCATGGCATTTCATGAGACCACATTTCTTTAAGGCATTCCATTAGAAGATTCATGTGAACTTTGTCTATGCTACCACATTTTGCATACATGTCTATTTGTGGACATTATATTGGTAGGTCATACGTTAAAAAATGGTTATTGAGCAAAGTCTCCTTTAATAAATTCTTGCAAGGTATAAATACTTAAAAAAAAAATTAGCTTTCCATTTTCCTTGTGTTTTTATTGCACTTGTTTTTTTCATCTTGGTGGAGGCCTTTTTTCAAATAGTTCATGTTCCTTGTCTATGAAACCACATTTCGTATGTGTCTACTAAATCAATTGCAACCATAACACTCATGGAAAGCCCCCCCTTTTATGTTTTGATAGATGTCATAAAGCATTCCA
This sequence comes from Sequoia sempervirens, assembly GCA_007258455.2. Taxonomy (NCBI): domain Eukaryota; kingdom Viridiplantae; phylum Streptophyta; class Pinopsida; order Cupressales; family Cupressaceae; genus Sequoia; species Sequoia sempervirens. The sequence continues at coordinate 485,873,640 of VDFB02000015.1, read as the reverse complement.
AGGTCCCCACTGACAAGCTAGTGAGCTCACTAGCTTGTCAATGCAGTAGCATTGACAAAGTAGTGGCTTGTTTGAAAAAAATACCTCATAGAAATGGGGTCTCATGGTGATGTACATCACTGTGAGACCCCATTTCTATGAGGCATTTTTTCAAACAACCCACTACCTTGTCAATGTGGTATTGACAAGGTAGTGGGTTGTTTGAAAAAATTTCTCATAGAAATAACATCTCACAATGATGTACATCACTGTGAGATCCCGTTTCTATGAGGCATTTTTTCAAACAGCCCACTACCTTGCACATCACCGTGAGACTCCATTTCTATTAGGTGCCACATTGACAAGCTAGTGAGCTCACTCACTATCTTGTCTATGCTACCACATTTTGTATACTTGTGTACCAAAATATTTTGTCAAAAAATTCACATGCCTTGTCCATGCTTCCATTTTGTGCCTATCTTGCAATCATGGCATTCCACTAGACCACATACCTTGTTTCAGAGTTAGGACGTTAACAAAAGTTGTAGAATTTGTATTTATAGTCATGCCAATTGTATTTTCCAAAAATTTTGTAATGTCTTTTAAAATTCCATTTTGTGCCTATCTTGTAATCATGACATTCCACAAGAACACATTTCTTTAAGGCGTTCCATCAAAAAATCATGTGAGCTTTGTCTATGCTAGAAATACTTAAAAAAAAAATTAGCTTTCCATTTTCCTTGTGTTTTTATTTTTTTATTCATCATGGTTGAGTGACATTTACTCTTCTATAGGATGAGTGTAAACATTTTGTATGAAGGGTTGAATGACATATATTCATTTATTTTTATGGATTAGTTTTTTAGGAACTAATATTTATATCTCTATCATGCTATAGATAAAATTATCCATCATGCTGAGGAAACAATCAAGGTTTAAACCAACACAGGAAGAGATAGAAGTTAGGAATGAAAAGAAAGCAACATGGATGAGGGAAAACTATGAGAAGAAGAAATTGGAAACAATTGACGAAGACATGGAAATTGAAGAGCAACCTTAACCATTAAGAAGAGATATGGAATTGGCAGCACAAGGGGAATGAATGTGAAACCTTCATGCTAAGAGAGATTTGAGTACTATAGTTGGAGACACACCCTCTATCACAAGGGAATATGGAGGGACACCATCTACCACAAGTGAATATGGAGGGACACCATCTATCGCATCTCAAGTTGAGAGTACATCATCACTCACATTTGAGGAAGGAAGTATGCCATCATTCCCATCTCAACCTCAAGGTATGTTATCTATTCCATCCTCAATTGAAGGTACGCCATCTAGCCCATCTCATTTAAATATTGATGAAATTTCTAATGTTGAGATGAATATGCCTTTGAGAACACCACCAAGAATTTTGCATAGAAAGCCAAAGTTTTTGATTAATATTGATGATAATATTTTGCAGCCAATGGAAGGTAAGATTCCAAAACGCACTTGTAGAAGATATACTCATAAGACTTGGAGAGTATTCTTTGAAAACTTAAATGAGACAGCAAGATTTCAACTATTTGTTGAAGTGATGCAAAGTATAAAGTATAGGTCCATCATGAAGATTATTGGGTTGAGAACATTGGATGCTTCAAGTGAAAAACTATTGTGAAGAATCTAATGGATGCATATGAGATTGTGGGTAAGACCTCATGCTCAAAAGATAGTAGTGTCACACAACGTGTCATTACATTGACAATAGTAAGTAATCAAATGAGGAAAACTCATCTCATTAGAAATATGAGTCAAGAATTAAGAATTAATAGAAAAAACTTTATCCCAAGTCATTCAAAGGTGCCAAAGAATTGAGGACACCAATTCCACTGAATTATGGGCATTTTTGGGGAGACTACCATGAAAAGATAAATTAGTTGTTGAAGCATTGAGATCACTAATTGAAGAATTTTGGAAGAATAACATAAGGTTGTCTTCGAATCAAAGGGATGTGGTAAGAAGGAGAATCGGTAGTTGAAACAGTGAGCCACATCCAACGCATTTTTTGGACATGACTCAAACATAGTTTTTTCATAAATTTCTAGAGGAGTATCCTCAAATTAAAAAATTTCAAAGATATTTTGAAATTCTTAAACATTTTTATGTCAAGATAAATCACACATGCACTACTTGTTGTAGATTACATATTGAATTTTCTAACTGTTTTGATGTTTATCATTTTATATGTTTAGATTTGCATACTAACAATGTTTTGCAAGATTGTGGCATACATGCCCCACCAACATCTTCAAGAGTCTTCTAATCACACATTCTATGTGAAAGAGAGGAAGGTCAAATATTTTACAAGAAATTATGTTTGGATGGCACATGCCAACATTGTGGTGGCTTGCAATGTATGTGAATATGTGAACATATGGAAAGCACACATGCAGTTGGAAAGGAACTTGTAGAGTTTGACAAGTATAAAATAGTGGCCTACAATACAAAAGATGGAAATTAAGAAAAAATATTTGATTTGGTTATTCAAAAGATTCTAGTGTATTAATTTATGTCTAAATTTTGTTACAATATAGTGTATGAGTATGCAAGGCATACCCATAGGGCTCAATGGTTGGACTTGCAACTCAAGTTATGAAAGAACACCTTTCCAATTGGTATCATTATTTTAGTGATCGAATTTGCAAAGAACTGCACTTTATAGCCATAGCGTGAGGTGCAATCTTAATATTACAACTCCAAATAGGTTTCTATGTTTGTGCAAATAGCATGCATTTATTCATGCAGCTAATAGCACAAAGGATAATAGGAAGGTATTGAGGGAGTACCAATTTTACATTTTTTATGATTGCACACATTCTACAGAGTTTGTGCAAGGTTACTTTCAGTTGTTCTATAGTGATTTGTCTAGGAGGTGTATAGCATACAATCAGCATATAATATGGTCAGATAACTGTGCATCATAGTTCAAGAACTCGCGGATGTTCTATTGGCTTAGCAAGATGCATGTTATTATAGGTGTTCAACATATGTGAAACTTTTGTGAGGTTAGACATGGAAAGGGGGAGCATGATGTGCAGGAGCATGTATCAAAAGAGCATTAGCATGAGAAGAGTTAAAGTATAAAGACAATGCAAAGTTGAAAGATGTAAAATCAATCGTCAAGTGGTGCAGTGTTTTAATGGGTCCAAGTAATGAAGGTAAGTCTTTAGTTCATAGATTTTTTTGGTTGATAGATGATACAAGCATTGCACCATATGAGGATTGTTGTACACTAATAGGATCAAGTGAGCTACACTCTTTCCTTATCTCAAATGCAGATTCATGGAGTATCCATACACATAAGAGGGAATGCTTTCGTTCTTCATGTACAATTCAAGTCTAGAATGAGTGTGAGTCAAAGGAGTGGGTTAACGAATGGTGGTTAAGTTATCTTAGCCCACTTCACACGTATTGGCCCCTGACAACATTGGAACTAACATAGATGAAATCATCGGTTGACTTTGACCACATATAAGATCTAGTTCAACCAATTAATATATCTAATTGCATAGTTTTTTGAAATTCTTATTGTTATCTTACTTTGTAGTGTATTTATGATGTTGACTAATTTCATCTAATTTGTTACACATATCAATGTAGGGAATGTTTATGTGATTATTGTAATTGAATACAATGAAGAAGGAACATATTACTACTTGTGTCATTGTGTTGAGGCAAAAAATAAATTGGAGGTCCTAGTTATAGATTGAGAAAATGTCGAATAGCCTACAGGCTCAGTGGTTGTTATTGGAACATGGCTTAGAAGATACCCACATAAGAGTGTTAATGTTTGGTTGTTTTAGGGCTTTGACATGCATCGGAATATTCTTCATTACTCAAACCATGTCGTGGTATCCAATGTTCGTTTAATCAAATATGGGGGTAGACCTTTGAACAAGACCTTGTGGAAGGTGCATCAGTCTGACCATGAGGAAAAACTTGACATAATAAAGAGTAGAGTAGACCTAAATGGTTCATTAGATTAATTTATAAGTATGCACATTAATTTGTATTAAAATTTAGAGCATGCACATCAAGATTAGTTGATAGTTATACCTTTTGTTTCTATATTTCAAGTTTACATATGTTTTGGTTCCAAGTTTGTACATATGTTTTGGTTTGAAGTTTACATATGAATATTGGGTAGATTATATGTTTTGGTTCAATGTGTAGCATAGACAAGGTAGTGAGCATTGACAAGCTTACCATATTGTCAATGCAATAGCATAAACAAGGTAGTGAGCTGCTTGAAAAAATGCCTCAAAGAAATGGGGTCTCCTATTATTGACAAGCTCACCATATTGTCAATGCAATAGCATAAACAAGGTAGTGAGCTGCTTGAAAAAATGCCTCAGAGAAATGGGGTCTCCTATTAGGAGACCCCATTTCTTTGAAGCATTTTTTCAAACAACTCACTACCTTGTCTATGCCAGAGGCATTTTTTCAAACAATTCACTACCTTGTCTATGTGGTAGCATAGACAAGGTAGTGAGTTGTTTGAAAAAATACCTCAAAGAAATGGGGTCTCATCACCAAGAGACCCCATTTCTTTGAGGCATTTTTTCAAACAGATCACTACCTTGTCTATGCTACCACATTGACAATTTGACAAGCTCACTACCTTTTCAATGCAGTAGCAATGACAAAGTAGTGAGCTATTTGAAAAAATGCCTCATTTTTTCAAACAACTCACTAGCTTGAAAATGCCAATTAATGAGAATTGTAAGAAAAAATGCCTCAAAGAAATGGGGTTTCATGGTGATGCACATCACTAGGAGACCCCATTTCTTTGAGGCATTTTCTCAAACAACTCACTAATTGGCATTTTTTCAAATAATTGTCATTTTCAAGCTAGTGAGCTATTTGAAAAAATGCCTCATTTTTTCAAACAACTCACTAGCTTGAAAATACCAATTAATGAGAATTGTAAGAAAAAATCCCTCAAAGAAATGGGGTTTCATGGTGATGCACATCACTAGGAGACCCCATTTCTTTGAGGTATTTTCTCAAACAACTCACTACCTTGTATTCAATATGTAAAACAATATTCCTTCTAACCTCACTTATAGATAGGAGACTTTGATATGAATTCATTGGTTGTAAGTTCATTATTTGACTCAATAGAAGTTGGTCCACTTGATCAAGTATTCAATTTTCAATAATTTATTTTTTATTCATCACCTCATTCTATCATTCATTGTATTGATTTTTTCATACCTTTGTGAAAATGAATATTTTTACTCAATGATTAACCACTAGCAAAAAATCCTTTAAAAAATCAGTTTGATTGATCTCTTAAAAAATGTATGTTTGTGCCCTTTCCTCTTACATTTTATACCATTTTAATTAATGTCCTAAATTTAGTAATGTGCAAATGCATTGTTTTACATTAAAAATATAAACTCTAACTTTGACTATACTATTCTCATATTGTCCTTTTATTAGTTTTCCTACAAGGTAGCAATGAAAAAGTGGTGAGCTCTTTGAGGCATTTTTTCAAATAGTTCATGTGCCTTGTCTATGCATCCACATTTTGCATGTGTCTACTAAGGAAATTACAACCATAACACTCATGAAAATCCCCCCTTTTATGTTTTGATAGATGCCATACCCCATTCCAAGGTCCCATTGTTGATATGGCTAAAAGCCTAAAACATGTGCTTTCGACCAAACTATGGATGCATGGAAAAAATCTATCAAAGCATACTAGTAAGAAAAATCATAGACAAGGTATTGAGTTGTTTGAAAAAATGCCTCAAAGAAATGTGGTCAATGGTGATGTCCATCACTATGAGATCACATTTCTTTGAGGATTTTTTTCAAACAACTCATTGCCTTGTCTATGCTACCACATTTTCCATACATTTTCCATTTTGGGCATATCTTGCAATCATTCCAATCTTTATGGGTAGATTGAAAAATGAACAAATGAAGTCAACTATTCTTGAACTTAAGACTTTCATAGAGAAAATACAACTAGAAATAGATGATAAGGAAGAATCAATATGATAACAATAGTTGTAGATGCAAAGGAAATAGTTGGAAGTGTTGAAATTAAAGAAAAAAAACTGAAGACTAAAATTAATTTCTTAGAAAGAAAATTAAAAGACAAGGAGAATATTTTATCATCAATGAAAAGGAGGTTAGTCTTCTCTAAAAACAATTGAAAAAGAAGCAAACCGAATTGAATTAGATACATAATGTATTCAATGAAGAGATTCTTCCTGCTCTAGAGAAGTTGAGGAAGGTGTGTGTGTAGATTCTTCTCTATTCATCATACAACTAAACTGACTATTCCAACACATCTATATGGGTGGTTTTATGCTAGGAAAGGTCCTCTTTCCCACCTAAACATGCCAAAATATTCCAAGTCACATTCTACCAAAAAAAATTCTTAAGAGACAAAAGTGCAAAAGGGCAACAAACTTTGACGAGTGATTACTCAAAAACCATGGCACTTGGAAACACTTCGTCTGAGGCTATGGGATCATGCAAGGCCCCTCTACAATAAACTATCTCAATTTTTGATAGACTCAAGTCATTTGCTTGCGGTGAATAGATTTCAATTGATGGAAAATGACTGTTAGCTACATGTAGTGTAAAGTTAGAAAGTGGTGTAACTTTTATTCTATTTGTCACATGACCAAACTGACTATTCCAAAACATATATGGGTGGTTTTATGCTAGGAAAGGTCCTTTTTTGCACCCAAACATGCCAAAATGGTTTGAGCCACATTCTACTATCGAAGTCTCTTAAAAGACCAAAGTGCAAAAGGGTAGAAAATTTTGGCAAGTGATTAATCAAAAAATATGGCATTTGGAAACACTTCATATGAGGCTATGGGATCATATAGGGCCCCTCTACAATAACCTCTCTCAGTTTTTGATAGCTCCAAGTCATTTTCCCATGGTAAAAAGATTTCGGTTGATGGAAAATGAGTCAGTTGCATGTAATGTAAAGTTGGAAAGTGGTGTAAATTTTTTTTGTTCATCACATGACCAAAAAAACTACTACAACACATTTGTATGGTTGGTTTTATGCTAGGAAAGGTCCTCTTTTTCATCCAAACATGCCGAAATAGTCTAAGCCACATTCTACCGACGAAGTCTCTTAAGAGACCAAAGTGCAAATGGGTAGCAAAATTTTATGAGTGATTACTTAGAAATCATGGCACTTGGAAACACTCCATCTAAGAGTATAAGATCACATAGGGTCCCTCTACAATAATTTCTCTCAATTTTTTATAGCACCATATCATTTGTCCATGGTGAACATATTTCAGTTGATGGAAAACGGGTCAGTTGCATGTAGTATAAAGTTAGAAAGTGATGTAACTTTCATTCTATTTGCCATACGACTGAACCAACTATTCCAACACATTCGTATGGGTAGTTTTATATAGGTAAGGTCCTCTTTTGCACCCAAACACACTGAAACGGTCTGAGCCACATTCTACCGACAAAGTCTCTTAAGAGATCAAAGTGCAAAAGGGTAGTAAATTTTGAGGAGTGATTACTCATAAACCTTGGCACTTGGAAACACTTCGTTTGAGGCGATGGGATCACATAGGTACCCTCTACAATAATATCTCTCTATTTTTTTATAGTTCCAAGTCATTTTCTTGTGGTGAATAGATTTAAGTTGATGGAAAACGGGTTAGTTGCATGTAGTGTAAAGTTGGAAAGTGGTGTAACTTTCATTTTGTTCATCATACAACCAAACCAACTATTCCAACACATCCATATGGGTGGTTTTATGCTAGGAAAGTTTATCTTTCACACCCAAACACACTGAAACGGTTTGATCTACATTCTACCAGTGAAGTCTCTTAAGAAACCAAAGTGCAAAAGGGTAGAAAACTTTAGTGAGTGATTACTCGAAAACCATGGAACTTGAAAACACTTTGTCTAAGGCTATGGGATCATGTAGGGCCCTTCTACAATAACCTCTCTCAATTTTTTATAGCTCCAAGTCATTTTCCCATGGTGAATAGATTTCAGTTGATGGAAAATAGGTCAGTTGCATGTAGTGTAAAGTTGGAAAGTGGTGTAACTTTCATTATGTTTTTCATACAATCAAACTGACTATTCCAACACATCCATATGGGTGGTTTTATGATAGGAAAGTTCCTCTTTCATACCCAAACATGTTTAAACAATCTAAGCCACATTCTACTGGTGAAGTCTCTTAAGAGACCAAAGTACAAAAGGATAGAAAATTTCGACGAGCGATTACTTGAAAATTGTGGCGCTTGGAAACACTTTGTATGAGTTTATGCAATCACATAGGGCCCCTCTACAATAACCTCTCAATTTTTTATAGCTCCAAGTCATTTTCCTGTGGTGAATAGATTTCAGTTGACGGAAAATAGGTCAATTGCATGTAGTGTAAAATTGCAAGGTGGGCTACTTTTTTTTTTGTTCTTCATGGGAGCAAAAAAATAGCACCAACACATCTAGGTGGGCACATCTATGCTAGGCATGGTCACCAAACTTCATTATAATAGATTCGTAGTCTTTCCTATTTGAAGGGTTGCAACTTATCGCCTTTGAAAAGTCACAATCAAATTCATATCATCATTATTTGTGAGAACCTAAATTGATTTATTTGCAACTTTTCAGATATGCTTGGGGAAAAGGCAATTCTTGAACTTTTAGTTGGTTCTATTTATGTCACACATGTCTCTTGAAGCTATTTATTGACTATTGTAAGTGTGTGAAAAAGGATCATAGTACCTATAAGAGACAACAAATACACACATTAGAAGATTCAAATGCAAGTTAGAATCTAAGTTCCCCATGAAATCCATTTGCAAAGCTTAAATTAGGAAATAAAATGAAGAACACAATAAGAAAACAATAAGATAGACTAAATCCTAATTAAACAAGAAAACTCTTGATCTCATGGGGGAATTGGTGCCAATTTGATGTGAAAATTGGCCCTTTCCCAACTCCAATGATGCAATGTTGATGAGTGATGATGAGTGATCCACTTTGTTGAAGATTCAAATATGCTCCATGATGAAAACCTGCAATAACCTAGCTATGCTTTGATGAAATGGATAAAAATACTAAAGCTTCAGTATGGATTTGGGTATAATAACTTTTCTCAAATTGTGGATGATAAAATGAGGAAAGAATCCTCTTATTTATAGAATGAAAAGTTGGAGAAACGCCCAAAATTAAGCAATGTGGGACTAACTTTCAACCAATGGCAAGATGCCACTTTTCAAGAGATGAATGGATGAAGGATGTGCACATTTTGATGAATGTGCCCATAAATGCATTTAGGTGGAATTTGAAAATAATGAAATGACATGTAAGAGGGAAAAAGGAATGTCTTAAATGCTACTTGGCTCATTGCAAAAGGACATGTAAGATGAAATAAATGTCTTGTTGGAAGGACTAAGTCCACTTGGAAGAATTTCAAATTTGGAGGAATATTCCTCTATTATGCCATGTTGAGAGAAAATAGGGATTTAATAAATGAATTGAATCTATTTTCATGTGCAAGTGGAAAAAGCTAGAGGATGGGACATGGATTAGGATTAAATTAATCAAGGGTTAATTAATTTAATGAGGGATTAGGTGATGTGACAAATTTGACTTAGATTTATGGGTTGATTTAAATCAAAGATGAGAAGAATGTGATAAAAGAATTAATTAAATAAAGATTTTTGATTTATTTAATTAAAGGAGATGAATGTTAGATTAAATCAAATAAGGTTTAATTTATTTAATTTAATGAGATAGACTTTAGAAATTAATGAAATAAAATTGGTTTATTTAATTAAATAAGGATAATTAGATCAAATTGGTTGATTTAATTAACAAAAAGAAATGACTTGATCAAATAACTGATTTATTTAATTAAGAGAGAAAAATTGATGAATTTAATCAAATAATGGTATTTGATTAAATGGTTAGACCGATGGATGATTTAGGATGAAATGGTGTTAGTAGTAGGATCAAGCGTGTAATGCCAATTGGTACATTTTCCATGTCTACATTTTTCCCCTCTTTGAAGTAAAGTACTCGTTACATTGGTTCAAAGAATAAACTATCTTGATCAAAAGCCAAAAAATTTCTTGATTTCCAAAACTTGCCCCACTGTTGCCCCGACGAGAGATAATATGCCAATATATTACCCCCTCGAGAGATCAGATGAAAATTTTTGATTTTTAGGCGATCTCGTGACAAAAGAGGACAAGGTGCCTAACGGGTCCATAAAGGCTTTGGGAGGTCAAAAATGGTGCAAAACGGCCTTCAGACAGACAAAAATGGGATCGAGGGTCCAACACCCTGTCATGATGACCAAACGAGGTCAAAAAACCCTAATTCTTAGGCTTAAATAGGCCTTGGGGGGCCACTTCCAATTCATTTTCATATTCATCCTTGAGAGATTTTGTGATTTTGAGCTCTAACCCTCTAAAGAAATGGTGCAACAATAGCTCCCCATGCACATTTCCGACCAAGTATGGATGCCTCAGATGCTTCCTAGCACTAGACCACCGATGAGTCGACTTGACCAACCTCATTTTTCAATTTTCCTGTGCATTTATTACGTTTAAAAACTAGGTCCTTAGGAGCGGTGCTATATCGGCCTGCTAAAATTTCAAACAACGATGGTCGGTGTTTAAACTATGTTGTCATTGTAAGGTCTGATGCCATGGTACAATTTGGAATTTAGGGTTAAATTCCAAACTCCACTACCTTTGTAGATTGCACCGTCGCAGTGCTCTTAAGAGTTAGGGTTTCAAATCAAACTGGACCGCCTTTGCAAACTGCAATGTCGTGGTGCAGTTTAGGTGTTTAAGGGCTTTAGTGTCATAGTTTGAAATTTGCAAACTGCACTGCCTTCGCAGGCAGCAATGCTAGGGTTAATTTTGGGACATCGAGATAAGCCAGGATCAAGATTTTTTCAATGAATTTTAACATGGTGGCTTTTCCTAATGCAGGAGGAGGTGAGAGAGATCTACTCACGTGAGCATAGGTCTCGAGAGATTTTCAACCTTTTGGGCAATATGCCCGATCGAGAGCAGGAGGGCCTAGGAGAGATGGGACTCTGGTACGTTGCCTACACACCACCCATGTGGACACATTTGGGCATGATGACGGCTCTTACTGAGAGGTGGCTTAGTGAGACCTCCTCATTCCACCTTCTGACAGGCGTGGCCACAATTACGCTAGAGGACGTGTGGTGGATCCTAAGATTTCCCATCCATAGAGAGAGAGTGATTTATGATATGGATGCTAGGAGGGAGGCTTGTTATGTTGTCATGGATGCTGACTAGATTCTATTCTGTGAGTGTTAGATTGAGTTGGAGTGCCACAAGCCTATCGTATCACCCTACCTCTTGGTTATTGTAGCCTTTATATCAGGTCTTGTTGCATCAGAATGGCGAGGTTGATACTTTAGTCCTAGATGGGGGCTTGCTTGGGAGTGCATGCTCCAGTGGTGACCAACATTGTTCGCATGGGGGCCAGTTCTACTAGCCTCACTTTATAGAGATCTTCATGAGTTTTCCTATCTAGATGGAAGAGCACTTGGGGCAAGGGTTACACTCCTGCATATCTGGGCATGGGAGCACATCCCTGTACTTTGGCCGAGATTTGTTCTAGTTTCGATGGAGCTAGATGATCTAGCGGTTTGGTGATATAGAGGATGTCTTTCCTTTACACATACAGGACAACACAGGATTCGTCATTGGAGGAGGTTCCTTGACAATATGAGCATGTTCAGATGTTGATCGTACCTTGGACAATCTGCATGGTTTGAGGATGCACAATAGTTGTTCTTTGCTCACCAGAATGGACTTATGCAGGGGCGAGAGCACACAATGATTGAGATGTACCTATCGAGCAAGGTCCAGAGATAGTTCGACAAGCCACAGGATAGGCTGGGCAATCAGTATATGGTTGTTTTTGCAAGGACAGTGAGCCAGAGCTCCTAGGGCCACTATATACCCGCCCATGAGGTAGTTCAAAGTTTCATGCAGCTGGTGGCTAGGCCATGGCCATATGACCAAGGACAGGTAGATCCAAGGACTACACAGGCCTACAAAGATTGGTTCAGGTTTCTACTAAGGCTTACAGTTTTGGGGTCACCATCTTCTCAATGGGAAGCCAAGGGCAGGGGAGAAAAATGGGGCCAGGGGGATGGTGATCAGGATTAGGGCAGTGGTGGGCCACCACTGATTCACTAGGTTCAGGATCGTGGGCCACAGGTTCAACCACCCAAAGATCCATAGATTGGAGAGTAGAGAGAGGATGCCCCCCGACAAGAGCAGGATCTGAGACACCAGAACAGGATCTCGATGCCACCCAAAGATGGGGATCAAGATCAACAACCAATACAGCCACCCCTATAGCCAGATCCGAGAGGTGGGAAGATTTTGCAGCTGCAAGCCTAGGTACAGGCACTGATAGATGAGAGATATAAAGCTAGGGTAGAGTGGGACAAGGCCATTTTGTAGAGATAGGCCACAGAGTTACAGGAAATGGCCGAGAGGAGCCACCAGCAGTAGATAGAGATCATTTCCACCTCTTCCTCCTAGAGCACAGTATCGCTTCAAGTCTATAGGGAGGCTATTCAAGAGGCAAACTACTACAGATTACATTATTAGCACGTTGTACCGTGAGCATCTCAGGTGCCAAATTTTTCACAGAGGACAGGGCATAGGCTAGTAGAGGATCATGGCAAGAGGGCAGGCGGAAAGGGCATTAGCCAGTAGGGCTAGGCCTTCATTTTTATCAGAGAGAGGATTCTTTTTGCACCCAATGGGCTCATTTTGTATCTATTGATATTATATGTACATTGATCCAATTTTTTGTACCATGACAATATATTATTCTGATGATATACGAGATGATGATTATTTGATGTGATATGTGATATGCTATCTCCTATCTTTACTTTGATCCATTATGGATGGCTCTTATTTTTATATGCTATGCAATGATTCTATCTTACGATGTCATGATATTTATGTGATGAATATGCTATGTATGGATGCATTTCTTTTTCAATATCTTTTCTTATGCATTTTTAATGATGTATGCAAAATTTTATGATGTCCAAATTCTTCGACTAAAAAATCTATATTATGCAATGATGGATGGTATGATGTAATATGATAATGATATGTATAAATGGTGTTTATGAATGTTATGATGATATCTATGATATGATATAATGAAAGCAAATGATGTGTGATGTGGTAACGTAATGGATGCTTACATGTGTTATGGGATGTTTATGCAATGATATGCATATCTTTATAATTCTATGGGATGATTGCTTTTATGTTTATGTGAAATGAATGCAATGTTATGATGTGATTTTATTTAATGTTTTTTATATAATATGATATGCATAATGTAACGTGTAGTGTGCAATGTGTTCATTAGTTTGTGAATGTAGGGTGAATGCAATGATGATAATGATTTGATTAACTGTCATGGTACCATGTTAGCACGAAAAGAAAGAGATAGAAGAAACAAGAGATTAGAACAAGACATGAAATGATGATGATGATGATGATTATGATGATTTGCTTGCCAAGGAGTTGGGATTTTCAAAGGGTTGATTACCTTATGTTTGATTACACACGGAGGCATGATGCATCAAGGTATAAAGAACCAGGATGGCATTGTACCCAGTGTGATGGACTTTGACTCAACAATCAGATAGGAGTATTTTTGTTCACACTTGGCATACAGAAACTTATTCAGAAATGCAATTCAGATATTTGAAACATCTTAGACCAAAACATAGAAAGGGAAAGTTGTCCTATGTGGTCACAAAGATACCTGAAACATCCTCCCTACATCTAAACAAAGTACGTATGACCAAGGTTATATTACAAAAATATCCAACAAACACAGTAGATAAAAGATAATGATTGTTGCCCCATTTCTATCTCTCTAAATCATTTTGTCAGGGATATCATCGAGTGGTCCTTGGAATGAGCGCAATAAGATAAATCAACAAACCAAGATAAAGTAAACAAACAAGCTAATGTTCTTGAATACTGCTAGCTAAGACTAAACTACGATGATGCCTAATGTTGATGTCCATTGTAGGAAGGATGCATCCTAGGACATGACGAAATTAGATGATTTTATATGGAACTGATTGGATGATAAGCTATTGATACAAAGAGTTGACTAACTTGTTTACGTACTAACCTAGACTTAAGATTTTGACATTTAGGTTTTCACTTTTGAACTGCTAGAGTTGTTTTTGACTATTTCACCAAAGGTTGAGGATAATGATGATTTATTGTGAATGATGTTTATTGCGGGTGAAAGCAAGATTAGACGAATGGATTTTTTTGAAGTTTTGAAATGTTTTAAGGTTGTTTTTGTTATTTTTGAGATTTTTCAAATGTTTTATGGTTTTATGAGATTTTTACCAAGAGACTAACCTAAGGACCTATCTTAGGGGCCTCGAGGGTTGATCAATAGATTAGCCTTGCCTACGTTATACACATAGAGACCACATAGTTCAACTGACATAGACTCAATTATTGATGAGATATGAACAAATGGATTGCCAGTTTATTACGACAGACTCCTAAAGGACTGACCTAAATGTCTTGGGGGATGATCCAAGATCAACCTTGCCTACATTCAAGGCTCAAAGACCCATAGTTTGACAAAACAACTCTAACTTTGACATTTTGACCAACTTTTTGACCTATTTTTGGATTTTGATGTGTTTTGAATTTTTTGGGATTTTTGTTGGTTTTATGATGTTTTTGGATTTTCTAATTTAGGGACCTCAAGAATATAAACGAATCTTGATCTGATGAGAACATTCCCCCACTGTGAAACAATAGACTACTTCGATAGAGGCAAGACAAACTGACCTTGAGAATGGGCCTAGTAGGACTAGGAGGGATCATGACACGAACACAAGACCAAACTATGATGCAGATACTAAACGGATGATGGAAGCATAATGGATGGATGATGCATAATGAGTTGCGAAGATCTTGGTGGATGGAAAGTGTTTATTTATACGAGGTGCCTATTTTCCAGGTTTTCACCAAGGTGCTTTCCCAAAGCACCACCAAAGTGGTTTTAACTAGAGGATGATTTTTTCTCTTTACTATTTTTTATCTTCTTCTTCTTCTTCTTTTTGTCACCAAGATGCCTATTTTCCAAGTTTTCATCAAGGTGACCTTTTTTAAGGAATTTTTCTAATTTTTTGGATTTTTTGGTTTTATACCTTGAAAGATTAGGCATAAAACTTTTTGAGATGGGAGTTGTTCATGGGCTCCTGCAAAGGTTCCCCTTCATGTCTTGATAACTAATATGCCCCTGACTTGTAGCTCGTTGTGATTAAAAATGGGCCCAACCAATTAGGTTCAAACTTTCATTTGCTATCTAGATTAGGGATATTCTTCTAATTCTCTTTTAGCACTAGTTCTCCAACTTGGAAAGTCTTGCTTCTGATTTTCTTTTTATAACTCCTCTTAAGTCTATTCTAATAGACTTGAAGGTGCTTTAATGCTCCTATACATCACTCATCTAGTAACTCCAGCTCATTTAGTCTTGATACTCAGTATTCTTCATCCATGATGAGGTTTTATAGTGACATCCTCAATGACAAGAGCTTGATCTCAATGGGTAATACAACCTCTAATCTGTAGACCAAGGAGAAAGGGGTGGCTCCTTTGGGTGTGCGGATGCTAGTTCGATAAACCCAAAGGGTGGGATTTAGCTGCAAATGCCAGTCATGACCTACATCATTGACTATCTTTTTGAGGATTTTCAAAATGGTTTTATTGGTGGCTTTTTCTTGGTCATTGCCTTGGGGATAATATGGAGTGGAAAAGCGATGTTAGATTTTGAATTTATCACATAGTTCATGGACCTCCTAATTTTTGAAAGGCATCCCATTATCTGAGATAATAGCTTGGGGAACACCATATCGACATATGAGGTAGTTTAGGATGAACTTTGATATCTGTTTTCCAGTTATGTTTGTCATAGGGATGGCTTCCACCCACTTTATGAAGTACTCAGTGGAAATTATGATGAACTTGTGACCATTGGATATGGTGGGAGTTATTTTTCTGATGAGATCGAGCCCCCATTGTGAAAAGGGCCATGGTGTGACGATGGGATGAAGTTCTTGAGCTGGAGCATGGATGAGGTCCCCATGCTGCTGACATTATAGGCACCTTTTGATGTAGTCATGTGCTTCTCTTTGTATTGTTGGAAAATAATTTCCCATCCTCAGCAATTTCTTGGACAAGGTCATTCTGCTCAAGTGTGAACCACAAATACTATTATGCACCTCAGCTAAAGAGTTCAATGCCTCCTCAGTGTTTAAACAATGTAGTAGGTTTCCTTCTATGCTCCTACTATAAAGGGTATTTCCTAAGATGACAAACTGGGATGCTTTATTAACAAAGGTTCTTTTTATACTTGAGGGTAAGTCAGCAGGTAGGACACCTATTTGTAGGTAGGTATAAATTTCATGGTACCAGGGATCACTGAGACCAATGATTTCACACACAAATTCCAATTTTGGTACCTCGAATGTGAGCACGAGAAGCTGCTCTACCAAGAATTCATGATTTGGGACATTATGAGGGATGTCCAATAGGGATCCAATCATTTCCATGGTGTTTGCAGCTCTATTTTTTGCTCTGGGAATCTACTCAAATGTGATATCAATGAATGTTTCTTTGAGGCTCTCTACCAACTTTTTGTATGGAATCAGTTTATCATCCTTTGTTTGGTACTCGTCATTCACTTTATTTATTATTAGTTGGGAGTCTCCATATACTCTAAGGGCCATGATGTGCCATTGCACTACTATTCTGAAACCTATGGTTAATGCCTCATACTATGCAATGTTGTTAGTGCAAGGGAATGCCAATTTGTAATATCTAGGTATATAGTCCCCCTGTGGGGTGATGAAGAAGACACCCGCTCTTGATCCATGATACATGTAGGAACCATCAAAGTAGAGTCTCCAGTGGTCACCTATGCTAAGATTGAACATGGATTCTAATGCAGGAGCATCCTTGGTTCTTGGAAATCTTGCATCAATCAAAAATATTTTCTTTCAGTTTTGTTCTTATTTTTTTCTTTATTAGTTCATGTTGGTGGATTCATCATCTTTGCTCACCAAGCCTTGTGGATCTCGGAGTACATTGTCTACATGATCATTTTCCTTATTATGAGATTTGAGTGTGATTGGATCTTTTTCTGGAAAGTTATCACTTATGGAATTCTTAGCAGTTTCTTGAACTGGCACCAGAAAAGTTTTCAAGCCTAGGGGCTAATCTGATCATTCGTGGATTTTTCCTGTGACTTTCGGATCTTAACGGTGTAATCTTAATTATTCTTGGGTGTTTCCTTGACCTTCATTATAGGTCCACACTTCATCTTACACACCTATTGAAGAGTAATTCAAATTTGAGGCTGACTTGTTCATTTTCCCGTTATATTTTCTTTCATTGGAAAATGTAATGATCTTTGGCCAACGTGGATGTTTCCAGAATCATGGATATACTATAAAGCTTGTAATCGATCATTAGAATAGGTAGTAGAGTTAGTAGTTTATTAAGTGGATTAAGATTGATCTGAATTGTAAGAGATCAGCTCGCATATAGGAGCATGTTAGAATGTTGCATATTTGATCAAGCTTGTGAGCTAAATTTGTAAGCCTAGATGTTGTCGACTGAATGTAGTTGAGATTTATGTTAATGAGAATGTTTTAATCTGTATTTTCCTCCATATTTTTTGTTTCTTTCATTGTGTTACTCTTGCTACATGGTCTAGATTGTTCTCTTTGAGGACCCTCCTACTGTGGCTGCATTAAATTGGTATCAGAGCGAGATTTGATACGTGTGAGGTCAATAGAATTCGCGAAGTCTTGTAGAAGATTTTTTGTGGGGTGGTGGATTGAGGATCTGAACTAAAACTGTAGAGGACTTTTGTAAAATGGTTAGAAGAAGAAATGTTAGAGGAAATGGAACTCGTGGAAATGCAAACCAAGCTATAATGGAGATGCTAAGAGGAATTGCTGCCAAATTAGATGCAGTCAAAATGGCCAAAAGAAGAGGTCAACCAGTTGATGATGTGAGTGATGAAGAGGTAGAAGTTCAAGAAGGAGAAAGAGAAGAGCAACCTAGCCTAGATTAGTGAGAAGAGAGGTTTAAGAGCCCTAACTAGAGCAAATACGAAGCCACATTTCAATCCACCGAATTATACTGGTAAGTTGGATTTGGAAGAATTGTTGGATTGGATTAGAGATATGGAAAATTATTTTGAATTTGAAGGTACCATTGAAGATAAGAAGGTGAAATTTTCTTGTACAAAGTTGAGAGGACTTGCATCCCTTTGGTGAAAAAATTTGTAGACAGATAGAAAAAGAAGAGGAAAATTAAAGATAAAATCTTTGGATCAGATGGTGAACAAGTTGAAGACAAAGTTTATGCCTATATACTACCAAATTAGTTTGTTCCAAAACTTACAAAATTTGAAGGAAAAAGATTCAAGTGTTGCAGAGTATACTAAGGAATTCTATAAGTTAAATATCAGATCTAGACATTCAGAGGATGAGATAGAGCAAGTAGCCAAATATGTGAATGGTTTGAGGTCATCTATACAGGATGAAATAAGTTTGATCAAGTTATAGAGTGTGGAAGAAGCATATCAATGTGCCCTAAAAGTAGAAGAGAAGTTGAATAAGAGACATGAGCAGAGATAGAGAGGAAGAGGTGGAAGATTTCAAAGAGGAAGAACTTTTACTGGAGGAAGAAGAGGATCTTTTCCAAATCAAAATAAGGATAAGGAGGTTAGTAAGAATGATAATTCATATCATAGAGGTGATGGAAACTCTTACAAAAAAGGAGGATGCGGTGGTTACCGGAATGAAGGATATAGAAGAGATGATAGAGGACAGGAGAAAAGGGTATTTAGAAGAACCTGTTATAAATATGGCAGAGAAGGACATAGAGCATTTGAATGTAATCAAGGAGAGACAAGCAGAAAGATAGAGAACAATAGGAGAATAGCCTTTGTTGAAGAAGAGAATAAAACAGAAGATGGAGAAGTGTTGGTGAATAGGAGAGTATTATGTCAAAGTGAGATGGAGTAGGAACCATTGCAGAGGAAGAATTTGTTTCAGACAAGATGCAAGGTAGCTAGTCAATGTTGCAAGGTGATTGTTGATAGTGGAAGTTTTGAGAACCTGATTTCTGAAGAGATGGTGACTAAATTGAAGTTGGAAAAATTGAAGCACCCGAAACCTTATCAGATAGCATGGATACAAGATGAGCATAAGATTCTGGTAAGTGAACAATGTTTGGTGAGATTAAAAATAGGAAATTACCATGATGAAGTTTTGTGTAATATCATGCCTATGGATATATGTCATATTTTTTTGGGAAGGCCTTCGTAGTATGATAGACAAGGTATTCATGATGGAAAGAAGAATGTATACACCATTGTTGCTAATTGGATGAAGCATATTTTGTTACCATTGGAAGATGTTCCTACAGTTGAAGTTTGTACAAATGTTAGGGTTTTTCTAGTTGATGGAAGAAGATTCCTTGATGGGTTGAGACATGAGAATGTGTGTTATGCCTTAGTTCCTAAAAAGGATGAATATTTGAAGCATGTAGAAGAACACCCCAAAGAGATAAAGGAGTTGCTAACAAAATATGAGGAGATCATTTCAGATAATGTACCTGATGGATTACCACCTATGAGGAGTATTAGTCATTGCATGGATCTGATTCTTAGAGCTAGTTTTCCTCATAAAGTAGCACACTGGATGACGCCTGCAAAGAATGAAGAGTTGAATAGACAAGTGCAAGAATTATTGAGGAAGGGTTTGATCAGAGAAATATTAATTTGATGTGCAGTACCTATTGTACTAGCACCTAAGAAGGATGGAGAATGGAGGATGTGTAAAGATTCTAGAGCCATAAATAAAATCACAGTGAAATATAGATTTCCCTTACCCTAGATGGATGACACAATGGATTTTTTGAGTGGAGCTAGATACTTACAAAGATAGGTTTGAAGAGTAGATATCATCATATCAGAATCAGAGAAGGAGATGAGTGGAAAAAAACATTTAAGAAAAATGAAGGATTGTATGAATGGTTGGTGATGCCTTTTGGATTGACAAATGTACGAAGTACTTTCATAAGATTGATGAACGAGGTATTAAAGAAAATCTTGGGTAATTTTGTGATTGTGTATTTGGATGACATCTTGATTTTCAGTAAGAGTAGAGAAGAAAATTTGTTGCATATCAAAAAAAAAATTACAAAGGTTGAGGGAAGAGCAATTGCGGATAAACATTAAAAAGTGTAGTTTCATGAAGGAAGAATTGGTATATCTAGAATTTGTGATATATGTGGATGGATTGAAGATGGATCCTAAGAAGGTAAGAGAAATTGTTGAGTGGCCTACACCTGATAGCATTGGGGAGGTAAGATATTTTCATGGATTGGCTAGTTTCTACCGAAATTTCATTAGGAATTTCAGTTCTATTTGTAGTCCTATGATAGAAATAATGAGAGGAGATAGGATGGATTTTAGATGGACATTTGGAGTAGATCAAACTTTTGAGTTTTTGAAGAAGAAGGTGATGGAGTACCTTGTGTTGGCTTTACCGGATTTCAGTAAGGTATTTCAAGTAGACTATGATTCAAGTGGGAATGCAATTAGAGCAGTATTGAGTCAAGAAGGAAGACCTATAGCTTATTTCAGTGAGAAATTGAATGATTCTAGGAGAAGATATTCAGTGTATGATCAGGAATTTTATGCTATAATTCAATCCCTAAAGAAGTGGAGACATTACTTGTTGCCTAAGGATTTTGTGTTGTATATAGATTATCAAGCATTACAATATTTGAATAGTCAGGGTAAGTTGAATCAAAGACATATGAGATGGGTAGAGTTCTTGCAGAGTTAAAATTTTGTTCTAAAGCATAGGAGTGGAAAGTCAAATAGAGTTGTTGATGCATTGAGTGGGAGAAGGAAATTGTTGATAGAGATGAGAATGGAGGTATTAGGCTTTGATGAGTTGAAGAACTTGTATGAAGAAGACCCAGATTTTGCAAAACCTTGGAGAGCTTGTAGAGAACATATTTTGGAGGATAGAAGCTAGTGGTTGGATTATCTCATTCAGGAGGATATGTTGTTCAAAGGTAAAAAATTGTGTATACCCCAGAGTTCAATGAGGGAAAACTTGGTGAAAGAAAAGCATAATGGAGGATTGGCAAGACACTTTGGAGTTGATAAGACAGTAGCATTGGTGAGTGAGAATTACTTTTGGCCATAGATTCATAAGGATGTTAGGAGATTTATGCAAGGTTGTAGAGTTTTTCAAGTTGCAAAGGGAAGTAGTTAGAATATTGGATTGTATAAGCCGTTGACAGTTCCAGAAAGACCTTGGGAGGATTTCAGTATGGATTTCATACTTGGGTTGTTGAAGACATAAAGAGGTAATGATTTTGTATTTGTGGTATTAGATAGATTTTCTAAGATGGCACATTTCATACCTTGTAGAAAGATAACTGATGCAGTACATGTAGCAGACTTATTTTTCAAAGAAGTGGTCAGATTGCATGGATTTCCTAGGGGTATTCTTTCAGACAGAGATGTAAAGTTTGTTGGTTACTTTTGGAGGACACTTTGGAAGAAGTTGAAGACATATTTGAAGTTTGGTTCTACATTTCACCCATAGATTGATGGATAGACAAAGGTAGTAAATAGGATCTTAGGGAATTTGCTGAGATGTTTCGTTGGAGAGAAGACCAAAATTTGGGATTTAGTCCTTGCACAAGCAGAGTTTGCATACAATAATTCAGTGAACAGGAGTATAGGGAACACACCTTTTGAGATTGTTATTGGAGTTCACCCTAGAGGTATATCAGAGTTAAGAGACATCAGTATGGAAGATAAAAGGAGTGCAGAAGCAGAAGAATTTGCAGAACACATGAATAAAGTGCATACTCAAGTGAAACAACAATTGGAAGACATGAACCAGAAATATAAGGAGAAGACAGATGAAAAGAGGAGATATAAGGAGTTTGAAGTTGGAGATAAAGTGATGGTATATTTGAGGAAGGAAAAATTTCCAATTGGGACATACAACAAGATGAAGGTGAGAAATTTTGGACCTTGTAAGATCTTGAAGAAGTTTGATTCGGGAAATGCATACGAAATGGAGTTACGAGATGGCATGGGAATATCGCCTATATTCAACATTGCAGACCTACATCAATATTGTGAAGAAAAATTTAGTGAAGATTGTACAACAAAATTGGATAATCATTTTCATAAATAGAATTCAAATGAGATTGAGGAGATTCTGGATATCAGAGATGGGAGAAAGACTCATGGAAGATAGTACAAAGAATATCTTATGAAGTGGAAAGGTAGACTAGTGCAGGATTCTTCATGGATTTCTCAGGCTGAGGTAGACCATCTTGGTTTTCCTTTGGCCCTAGCTAAGTGAGGGACTCACTTTTCATTAACCCTGGATATCTGATGTAGGAGCAACCTTGGTTCTTGGCAATTTTGCATCAACCAAAAATATTATCTTTCAGTTTTGTTCTTATTTTGTTCTTTATCAGTTCATGTTGGTGGATTCATCATCTTTTCTCACCATACCTTGTGGAACTTGGAGTACATCGTCTACATGATCATTTTCCTTATTTTGATATTTGAGTGTGATTAGATCTTTTTTCGACAAGTTATCACTTTTGAAATTCTTGGCAATTTCTTGAACCAGCGCCAGAAAAGTTTTCAAGCCTAGCGGCTAATCTAATCATTCATGGATCATTCTCCTGACTTACGGATCTTAACAGTGCAATCTTAATTGTTCCTGGGAGTGTTCCCAACCTTCATTATAGGTCCACACTTCATCTTACACACGTGTTGAAGAGTAATTCAAATTTGAGGCTGACTTCTTCATGTGCCCGTTATATTTTCTTTCATTGGAAAATGTAATGATCTTTAGTCGATGTGGATGTTTCCAAAATCACGAATATAGTATAAAGCTTGTAATCAATCATTAGAATAGGTAGTAGAGTTAGTAGTTGATTAAGTGAATTAATATTGATCTGAATTGTAAGAGCTTAACTCACTTAGAGGAGCATGTTAGAATGTTGTGTATTTGATCAGGCCTGTGAGCTGAATCTGTAAGCCCGGATGTTGCCGGCTGGATGTAACTGATATTTTCATTAATGAGAATGTTTTAATCTAAATTTTCCTCCATATTATGTGTTTCTTTCATTGTGTTACTCTTGTTGCATGGTCCAGATTGTTCTCTTTGAGGATCCTCCTACTGTGGTCCCGTCAGATTCATCCAGAAACTCTAATATGAGTGGATTCTCTAAGTACATGGGTGCTTCTGCAAGTTGATCTGCTATCACCTAGCCTTTTATTTCCTTTCATTCCATGTACTCGATGTCGTATTCAAATAGAATCATGACCCACTTGGCCATCCTTCTTATGAGCATTTCCTTTGATAATAGGTACTTGAGGGGTTCGATCTTGGTGATGAGTTTGATTTTGTGTGCCAACATGTAGTGTCTATTTTTTTGTGAAGCAAATACTACTGCTAGACATGATTTTTCAATGAATGAGTAGTTTAACTCATGCCTGACCATTGTGTGGCTGATGTAATAGATGGCCCTTTCTATCCGATTTTCATCATGCTTATCCAAAAGAGCACTGATGGTTGTTGTTGTTGGTGAAATATAGAGGATGAGGGGCTTTCTTGGGATTGATGGCATGAGGACCAGCAGTGTGAGAAGAAATTATTTGATTTTGTTGAAGGCTTCCTCACACTTGTCATCCCATTTGTACACTACTCCCTTGTGAAGTAGGTGAGAATACAATATTTTCTTGTATACCAGTTGTGCTATGAATCTGTGGATGGATTGAAGCCTACCTTGGAGGCCTCTCAACTATTTCAATGTTTTGGGTGCCTCCATCTCAAGGATTGCTTTCATTTTTTTTGGATCTATTTCAATACCCATCATTGACACTATGCATCCCAATAGCTTTCTTGATTGTACATTGAACACGCAATTCTTTGGATTTAAGCAGACCTTGTATTCCTCCAGCCTGTCGAAACTAGCACTCAAGCTTGCTATGTGATCTCTCCTTTTTGGATTTTTCTAGTATGTCATCAACATAATCTTTGACATTTTTGTGGATCTTTTCATGAAATATTAACATCATGTCTCTTTGGTAGGTGGCCCCAACATTCTTTAGGCCAAATGGCATCATGTTCCAGCAATAGGTCCTCCATGGAAAAGTGAAGGTTGTTTTGTGTTGGTCTTCTTTAGCAATCAAAATTCGGTTGTACCCAGAGAAACCGTCCATTAGAGAAAGCATTTCATGTCCCACCATCATATCTGTAATCATGTCAATGTTAGGCAATGATAAATCATCTTTTGGACATGCTTTGTTTAGGTCTTTGAAATCTGTGCAGATTCGGATGCCCCCATCTAGTTTTGAAACAAGAACTAGATTGGATACCCACTTAGGGTAGTCAGTTGGTCAAATGAATCCTACGTCAAGTAGCTTCTTCAATTCCATTTTGACTAGCAGGGTGATCTAAGGATGCATTTTCCTGAGTTTTTGTTTGACAGGCTTTGCTTCAAGGTAGACTGCTAGGTGATGGACCACAATCTCTGGATCGAGCTCGAGGATGTTGGTGTAGCTCCATGCAAATTTGATTTTTCTCCCTCTTAAGAAGGCTACTAGGAGCTCTTGTTCTTCTGATAGTAATGACTCCACATAAAATGTGATGTACGATATCTCCTCTATTCCTAAATTGACTGGGTTGCATTTTTTGGCTAGAACCATTGATTTTTCCTGATGGAGAGCTCTCAGAGGAAGATTGAATTCCCCATCCTTGGGTGCCTTAGAATGGTTTTCACCATCGAATGTGCCCTTTATTTTTACTATTTTTAGGTCAGAGAGTGCCACGGTGTGGTTTTCACTCCAAGACCTAGAGATTATTCTCAGTTTTTCTCTTTTGCGACTGAGGGATTCAATCATTTCTCCGTAGTATGCCTATTTATCCAACTTGATGATGAATCCTACTTTATGATCTCCACATGGAATATTATCCCACAATCCCATGAATTCTGATAAAACCTCATCATTTTCAATTGTGTCAAGAATTGGCAGTCCTCATTGGTCGTAATCGATGATTTGGGGGTAAACTAGGCGGATTTCATGGTTTTGATGGTCATTTGTCTCAAAATACATGGTACTAAGCATGAGAATAGAGGAATTCTCAAAAAGCATTGGTAGGTCAGTTATGGTATCTTCCTCATCATCGCTACTACTACAGACATTAGTTATGTCAAATGTGAAGTTGTCTATGACGTGACCTATGGATACGTGCAATTGAAGGGTGGCTATCATTTGCTGAGGAGTTTTGACCTTCTTAACCGGGGTATTTTGGCCACATATGGTTATGCTCAGAGGGGTACATACAAGGCTAATATTTCTCATTTGCGTCTCCAGAATAATGGGTATTAGAAGCCCATTGTCATTTTTCCCCAGTTTCTAGTTTTTGTCATAGCCCATTGCGAGCATCATTTGCAAGCCTTTGCTGCTATCATCCATTGGTAGATTGGTTGCTGGTCTATTGTCTTGGTACAAGAGATGGCATGGGTCCTCCTCTATTACTTCTTGGCCAAGATCTCCCCAACTTCTAAAGTTGGAATATCCCTTAGTGGATGTTTGGGATGTGGATTCTTCATTTGATTGTGATCGTCCTCATGATTTGGGAGATTGTGGTAACTCTCCCACCACAAAATCATTTTTGGGAATTGTAAAGTTTTCGCAACCATTATCCTACATGATGACTTTGATATCAGAGATGGTGGGGATGGTGGGAGTGGCGGGTGTCTCTATCGTAGAAGTGGAAGCGAGAGTGGTTGGGTCAATGTATGGTGTTGATGGGCCTTCATTATTTTTAGGCACTTGAAGGATTTTGTAGTATTTTTCCTCTAGGTTCTTGCAGTAAGAGAATGGTTTAGGATCTCTATGGATGGTGACCTCTTGGCCTTGATATGTCAATTTAACACACTGGTGGAGGGTTGATGTCATTGCTTGCATCACATGGATCCATGGGTGTCCCAAGAGAATATTGTAAGGTAAATCAAGGTCGAGGACTTGGCAGGTGGTTTCCATTATTACCGGCCCCACTTGAACGGGGAGTTGGATAGTGCCCTGAGATACTCTCTCTTGATCATCATATGCCCTGATTGTAATACCTTTTCCTTTGTCAATGGAATTCTTTGATATTTTTAGGTTCTTAATGACTTGAGAGAACAAATGTTCAAACCTGCACCTCCATCCACCAAGACTCGCTTGACTTTGTTTTTATGCACTAGAACCTCCAAATGGAGTGCACGGTTGTGAGATTATTGAGCAAGAAAATATTGATCAGAGAATGTAAGGAGATTCAGGGTGAAGATGTTTCTGAACATAGCTTGGAATTGTTCTGCATCAAGATCCATGGGACAGTAGATGAAGCTAATGCTTCCTTGAGGATTTTCTTGTGGGTGGATCAAATTTTTAGCAACTGAATGACGAAGATTTGTGTTGGGGTTCTTTTTAGCTGATCAAGGACATTATAACCACTGGGAATAGATCTTGGGTTGGGCGTAGGTGCTCTATTTGGCTGAGATGACCCTGCAATGGTATTTTTTCTACCTCTTGTGGTGACTCCACAATCAACATGGGCTCCTTTGATGGTGATGGTAGCACAACATTCATCCAGGGATGCAATGACATCATCGTACACATGATTCATGCTCTTGAAGGTACCCTTCCCCTTATCAGTGTTATTGTTCCCTTTGTTGTTATGGTTAGGAATCGAATTCGTGTAGATTTTGAGGTTTTGATTTCCTGCTAGCTGCTCCACATTTATGATTTTTTGATCAATGAGGTCTTGGATTAGGTTTTTCAACCTCATGCAACTGTTAGTGGTGTGCCCTTTAATTTTGTGGAATTCATAGCACTGATTTTCATTTTACCAGGGTCGTTTCACATTTGGTTCTTGGTAATTCTCCTAGGTGGGAGCCTTGATGAGGTTTTTGTTTATCAATTTCTTCATGATGACCCCAAGTGGTTCCCCAAGGGCAGTGTACTTCTGCTTGGTGGAATTTTTGTTTTGCTAGGGTGGTCCCCTTTGATCGTTGATGTTGTTGATAGCTTGATTGTTTGGTTGATGTGTTGTATTAGCTTGATGATTGTTTTGATGGTGGTTTTGGGGTTGTTGCTGCGGTGCAGGTGTGTTTTGTCAAGGAGCGTTGATGACAACTTTGGCATCGACAACACCATCGTTGTTAATGTTTTGATTCTTTTCCCATGTGTGAGGTTTGTCATTGTAACTGGTGAATGGGTGATTGTTTTGTTGTTCAGGATATGTGGGTGGTCCTCCTTGTGACATAAGGGCTCGCTCAATGTTGAGCGCCTTGGAGATCAACTAGTCATATGTGGTGATTCCTTGCACTTTAAGATGAAAGGCCAAGGCTCCGTCAAGATTAGATATGATAATGCACACTTGTTCTTCAAGAATGAACCATTTGCTTTGATTGGCCTAAGATCACCATCGTTGTAAAAGGGAAGCAAAAGATTCATTCTTACCTTGTTTAAGAGCTAATAGTTCCTCAAGATTGACATCCATACTGATATTAAATGCGTAATTTTTAATGAATGCATCCAAAATCTCTTGGAACTTCTTGATGCCAGGAGGAAGGTGAGAGAACCACTTCATGGCATGGCCAGCCAAACTTCTAGGAAATAGCCGCATCAGAAAGGTATCATCATATCCTAGTACCTATAAGAGACAACAAACACATTAGAAGATTCAAATGCAAGTTAAGATCAAAGTTCCCCATAAAATCCATTCAACCTTGTTCACAATAGGAATGAAAGCAAGAATAAAATGAAAAGGCAATGAAATAGATTGAATCCTATTAAGAATATGCAAACTCTTGATCTTATGGGGGATTTGGTGCCAATTTGATGTGGAAATTGGCCCTTTCCCAAATCCTATGCAAGCTTTGATGATTTGATGAAGATGTGATCCACTTGGTGATTGATTCAAATGTGCTCCATGATGAAAAATCTGCATAACCTATCTAAGACTTGATGAAATGGATGAGAATTGCAATGCTTGAGTAAGGATTTGGGTATAATAACTTTTCTCAAATTGTGGATGATAAAATGAGGAAAGAATCCTCTTACTTATAGAATGACAAGTTGGATAAATATCCAAAATTAAGCAATGTGGGACTAAATTTCAACCAATGGCAAGGTGCCACTTTTTAAGAGATGAATGGATGAAGGATGTGCACATTTTGATGAATGTGCCCATAAATGCATTTAGGTGGAATTTGAAAATAATGAAATGACATTTAAGAGGGAAAAAGGAATGTCTTAAATGCTACTTGGCTCAATGCAAAAGGACTTGTAAGATGAAATAAATGTCTTGTTGGAAGGACTAAGTCCACTTGGAAGAATTTCAAATTTGGAGGAATATTCCTCTATTATGCCATGTTGAGAGAAAATAGGGATTTAATAAATAAATTAAATCTTTTTTCATGTGCAAGTGGCAAAAGTTAGAGGATGGGACATGGATTAGGATTAAATTAATCAAGGGTTAATTAATTTAATGATGGATTAGGTGATGTGACAAATTTGACTTAGATTTATGGGTTGATTTAAATCAAAGATGAGAAGAATGTGATAAAAGGACTAATTAAATAAAGATTTTTTATTTATTTAATTAAAGGAGATGAATGTTAGATTAAATCAAATAAGGTTTAATTTATTTAATTTAATGAGATAGACATTAGAAATTAATGAAATAAAAAAAAATTATTTAATTAAATAGGGATAATTAGATCAGATTGGTTGATTTTATTAACAAGAAGAAATGACTTAATCAGATAATTGATTTATTTAATTAAGATAGGAAAATTGATGAATTTAATCAAATAAGGGTATTTAATTAAATGGTTAGACCAAGGGATGTTTTAGGATGAAATGGTG
Source organism: Sequoia sempervirens (assembly GCA_007258455.2). Classification (NCBI taxonomy): domain Eukaryota; kingdom Viridiplantae; phylum Streptophyta; class Pinopsida; order Cupressales; family Cupressaceae; genus Sequoia; species Sequoia sempervirens. The sequence continues at coordinate 485,844,540 of VDFB02000015.1, read as the reverse complement.
TTATTAGTCAGGATCAAGCATGTAACGCCAATCAGTACATTTTCCATGTCTACAGTAAGCATGCAATTTTAACTTTTAAAGTTGGGTTCTTCTAATTATTGGGTTTGAATTCATGTTTAGAAATAGGATGAATATCTATGAAGTTTTTTATTGGGAAGGTTGATTTGTGGTCTCTTAATCTCAAATAATCCTATGCCTTATGATCTTTAATAAGACTTGTATTCCTTGATTTTTTGTGTGTGAGACATAGTTGGTACTTTCTATTTTATTTTGTCAATAGTTTTATGATGTTTTATTTACATACGTAATACATGAAGCATGAAGCATACAAGTGAATGGTAGCATGAAGCATACACGTGGAATGGTAGATGTCTTCCTCAATGATATAAAGCATGAAGCATGGTAGCATGAAGCATTAGTATATTCATATGATTGATTTAATGTTCAATAATCTTACAGGAGAATAATGTTCAAGCTTTATTATATATTTACAATTATAGAAAAAAAGAGTGCATGGAAAACACTTGGATTTTAAATATTTGAATTAAACCATCTACGAATATCTATTGAAGCGTGGATTTATAATGCAAATATGGATACCATTAATAATAAAAAAATTGTATTAACCAAATAGCCATGTAGGCATACATAAATATATGTCAATATAAGTATAAAATATATCTAAAATAGCCATATAGGCTTACAAGAATTCCATATAAGCATACAATGTCAAGTATATGCAATACAAAATATGTCCAAAAATACCATATAGGCATACAACAAAGGACCCCAATCAAAAGTCATTGCCCTCTAGGTCATTGAAACAAATGGGTGGCCTTTGTTGGTTGAGTGGATGGTGATGTGTATGACACTCATTTACTCTGAACTCGAGGGTTGCTCCTCCTAGGGTTTAGTTTCTCATCAAGCTTTATCTATTACAATAACAAGTAAATACAGTAATATATATAATTTTCATTAAAAAAATGGTATATTTAACAAAATAATCACTTACCGCCACTAGATGATATCTCTCCTCAAGCAAAAGATTCAAATGCTCATCCTATGGCATGCCCAAGTCCTATAGAAACCATCTACATAGAAATTAAACTATGTATCAATAATCATTTGATTTTTCACTAACTAACAGTTATTACAATGAATGTAATTTGAAATTTACTAATCTTCTTCATACCACCATGAGAGGCATCAAGCTATCTATTGTAGAAGATACAACTTTCTCCATCACTATCAACATTTGGAGGCATTTCTGCTTCCATCATCTAAAAATAAAATAGCAAATTATTCAATCACGAAAAGTAGAATAGTGATGCAGGTCATGGCTTATAATTTATGAGATAATAAAAAAAAATTGAGTACTTATTAAAATATATATTTCTTAGTATTATGCTTACAATTTTCCCTATCCATAGCTTGTTCAAAAGCACATGTTTTAGGATTTTATCTATAGCAGCAAGGCCGTGAACTATTTGATAAAATGCTTTGGTAGACATGTATGAAAAATGTGGTAGCATAGAGAAGGTAGTGAACTGTTTGAAAAAATGCATCAAAGAAATGAAGTCTCATGGTGATGGAATTTTTTTCATGACATTCCATCACCATGAGACCGCATTTCTTTGAGGCATTTTTTAAACAGTTCATTGCCTTCTCTATGCTATTATGTTAGGATGGGGTGGATGGTATAGTGTGGTCTTGGTTATGAGATGGAGGGGGATTATGACATGAAGAGGGAGGGGTGTTTTGATCATGAGGGGGAGAGGATCATTAGATGGGGTGGAAGGTGTACTTTGAGACCACATTTGGAGAGTGATCATACAATAGAGTGGAAAAGGTACTTTGATCTGGACACAAAGGCTATCCTCATCATCATTGATATGGTTAGGTTTGGTTGGAATGGGTGAATTTGGATTAGAATAGATTAGGTTGGATGGAGGAAAGGTTAGATCGTTAGAAATGGTGGAGGATTGATTGGAAGAAGTATCGGTATTGATTTTGGATGAGAACAAAAATTAGAATGATGGATTAGAAATGAACTTGGGGATTAGAAGAATAGGATCTAAGGATGAATATGGGGGATGGGATTAGATTTGGGGATCAAATACAAGACCTTAAAATGATTTGATTTGATTAAAGAGGATTACCTATTGCTTAAGGAAGTGAGTTTTTTGAAAAAATGCCTTGAAGAAATGTGGTCTCATGGTGATGGAATGGCATTTCATCACCATGAGATCACATTTATTCGAGGCATTTTTTCAAACAACTCACTACCTTGTCTATGCTATTGCTTACGATTATTCTTTGATCAATTTTTTCCAAGCATCCATAGTTTGTTGGAAAGCACCTGTTTTAGGCTTTTAACCATAGCAACAAGGAAGTGAATTGTTTGATAAAATGCTTTAGTAGACATGTATGGAAAATTTGGCAGCATAGGCAAGGTAGTGAGTTGTTTGAAAAAATGCCTCAAAGAAATGTGGTCTCATGGTGATAGACATCACCATGAGACCACATTTCTTTGAGGCATTTTTTCAAACAACTCATTGCCTTGTCTATGCTATTGCTTAAGGCAATGAGTTTTTAGAAAAAAATCCTCGAAGAATTGTGGTCTCATGGTGATGGAATGGCATTCCATCGCCATGAGATCACATTTCTTCGAGGAATTTTTTCAAACAACTCGTTGCATTTTTTATGCTATTGCTTACTATTATGCTTTGATAAAAATTTTCCAAGCATCCTTAGTTTGTTGGAAAGCACCTATTTTAGGCTTTTAGCCATAGCACCAAGGTAGTGAACTTTTTGATAAAATTCTTTGGTAGACATGTATGGAAAATGTGGTAGCATAGGCAAGGCGGTGAGGTGTTTGAAAAAATTCCTCAAAGAAATGTGGTCTCATGGTGATGGGCATCACCATGTGTGTGGTCTCATGGTGATGGGAATCACCATGAGTGTGGTCTCATGGTGATGGACATCACCATGAGTTTGGTTTCATGGTGATAGACATCATCATGAGACCATATTTCTTGGAGGCATTTTTTTCAAATAGCTCATTGCCTTGTCTATGATATTGCTTAAGGCAGCGAATTGTTTGAAAAAATACCTCAAATAAATGTGGTCTCATGGTGATGGAATGGCATTCCATCACCATGAGACCACATTTCTTGAAGGAATTTTTTCAAACAACTCATTACCTATTTATGCTATTTCTTACTATTATGCTTTGATCAATTTTTTCCAAGCATCCATAGTTTGTTGGAAAGCATTTGTTTTAGGATTTTAGCCATAGCAGTAAGTGAACTATTTGATAAAATGCTTTGGTAGACATGTATGGAAAATGTGGAAGCATAGGCAAGGTAGTGAGTTGTTTGAAAAAATGCCTCAAAAAAAATGTCATCTCATGGTGATGGACATCACCATGAGACCACATTTCTTTGAGGCATTTTTTCAAACAACTAATTTCCTTGTCTATGCTATTGCTTACTATTATTCTTTGATAGATTTTTTCCAAGCATCCATAGCATAGACAAGGTAGTGAACTATTTGAAAAATGCCCCAATAAAATGTGCTCTCATGGAATGCCATGACAAGCAAATGTAATTAGCAATTGCTCCTAGTTATTTGTTATGCTATGTGAAGTAATTGCATCATTGCTTATGTTGACTTTCTAAAAAACTATATTGTAATTGAAATTTTGTCATCTATCAAAATCTAGTTATTAGTTATGCAATGTGAAGTAATTCTTTGATTTTAAAATATGTGCAATGCAATGTAATCAATGATATGAAAATAAACTACTCAAATCTATTAAGTACGACTCATTAGTTAAACTCTTTATTCTATTACCTGAGTGAAGGTTTGAACTCCACTGCCACTGGGAGGTGTTGATATGAAATCTCCAATATTAACCTATTCAACATCCAAAAGATCAAATATTAGAATACCATTCATATAAAAATTCTATTCACTATAATATTTATAATTCTTTACTCGTTACACACCTCGGCAGTAGATGCAGTGGAGTAACAAGCAGGTGGAGTGTCAATGAAAACAATATGAACACTATGACCCTAAAATTTTATTACAATCATTAAACTAAATTAGTTAATCTTGTATTTCAAAAATGAAATTTAATAAATTAAATTCATTGAACATGCTAACATATACATGAGCATCAAGGCCGAAAGCCTCATTCAAAATAGTATCTGCCATTGCCAACTAGTCAGCTGTAGATGTAGCCTATGTACCAGTCTCCTGACTATCTCTGGGGTCATATGTATAGGTGGATCCGTAAGCCTGACAAGTATGGGGTAGAACCCTACCCCTCGAAGCCTCCACTGGCTCGTGTTGTGCTATAGAACTCACACGTTGGATGATACTCTAGGTCAATAGAGTATCCACCTCAACACTCTCCTTCATGATAGAAGGGATAGCAACATGCTCATAATCCATTCTAGTGAGTGCTTGTCTCATTGGCCACTAAGGATCGAGATGTGTACCTGGTCTATCCTGCATCAACCCACCACCTCTCCCTTGAAAGTCCCACATATAAAAATAGTTGAGGATTTTGTTGAGGAAAAACTTTAGTAGAGTTTCCTCAAGAAATATTGGGGGACCTCATTATAATAGCATGGAGGATGGTCAAAAACCATCCACCACCTCTTCTAAAATTTTCCTTTATCCCTTAGTATTTGCACCAATGGATAGGAAACCTCTTGCTTGTATGGTCAATAGTTTTATTTGTACATGGGTTAGTGAATAGTGAACACAAGTCACATTTTGTATTTTTTTCATTTTTTACTTGTTTGTAGGATAGTTTATCTACATAAAAATCTCTATACTCCCGCCTCTTATTTTCCCAACCAATTTTTTGCTTGCTAATTGCATCTACATGTGTTAACATAGCTTGAAGTGAATTTGTGACCGTGGTTCTTTCTGAGGTTGAAGTTATAAGATCGTTCAACCTCACAATTAACTCCTCAATTTTTTTTTTATTGTTTTCAATTTCCCCCATTAAATTTTGTTGAGTTCCAAGAGGATGTTGAGGAATTGTTGGAGGAGTTTTTTGTTGTGGTTGTTCATCAATATTTTATTGGTGTTGTTTTTCATGAGGAGGAGAAGGATTTTGAGGAGGAGAATTAGGTGGATTTTCAACTCCTAAAAATTAAAGAAATTAACATCAAAAACATATTAAATTTACCTATTTATAACAAATTCATAAAAAAAATGATAAAAGCTTACTCCTTGGAGCTCCCCGTCGATGTGGTGGAATTTTGGTGAAGAAATAGAAATGATTCGGTGAAGAAATTGATGAATTTGGGGTCTCCACAATGTGAGTGCACCTTGGAAGGGTTTGTAGGTCATGGATGAAGGAAATATGACAATGTTAAAATTATTTCGTTTTGCTTTTTTTCTTATAATAGCACATAACACACTCGCATTATAACATGAGCACACTATAGGCTCGATGTGACTGAGCCTTAGGCTTAGCCACACCAAGCCATAGTGCAAGCATGTTATAACATGCTCGCATTTTGGCTTTTCAAAATTTTAAAAAAAATTGGCCACTTTTTGCACCCACCCACATAAAGGAGTATGTCACATGCGAGCCAACCTAAAGCAAGTTGTCTACATCCTAATCTTTCTAATCATATAAGGAAGGAAAAAAAAACTAGCCAAACATACTACAACAAGTGTCATACTAGGAGAATCACCAGGTTCAACACATGGTGGGTCACTCTCATCAAGAGGATCATCATGGTTGCCCCTATCTAAATTCATAGAAGTGGAAAATAACAAATTCAACTCATTATGCACTTCTTCATCAATCATAGCAATCCCATCATAATCATCCAAATTGATCACAATAGGAGGTTTATGATTATTGCATGTGAATTCTCTTGTTTTACCTCTTTTTTTGGTTCTATGTCTTATTTCTGTGCAAGTTGGATTTCTTCTCGAGTTGTTTCCATAGATATTGGAAAATTATGCACTATTTTGTTCCTTTTTTTCCAATTGGCGGGCGATAGTATGACATTTATGTTGAATGAACAAGACAACTGAGAGGGGGGTGAATCATTTGTAGCAAATTAAAACATCAAAACCCTCAATAGTAATCAGATCCACATGCATTCATTAAACATTTATTTTGTTAAAGTGATTAAACATGAAATGCAGATAACAAAAAATTAAATAACAAAACCATACACAAGAGAACACCAAATTTATATGAAAAAACCCAATGAGAGAAAAACCATGGTGAGGATTATCTCACAATATAAGTAATTGCAAAACTAGTACAAGGGCTCACTGCCAAAATAGGACACATTATCCAAAAAGGCTCACAACCAGGGCTCATTTCCATAGAAAGAACACAAGAAGATAGAAGAGAAATGTTACTAAGAGAACAACTTCTCAATGCAACAAGGAATCCACCACAAATTCTCCAACACTTTCGTAGCCTTGTATGAAAGATTTCGGCCACCTTCAGCTTACTACCTTCAGGAATCCAACACTTTGAATTTTGCACTACTCATCTCAAATTTGCATCTGAACTTTTGTAATTCGCATCACACAAATTACTAGCATTAATCTTGCATCTATATTGTCTGTCTCTTGCAACTCATAACAAAACCACTTTTATTTATATCAACCTCAACCTTGAAACCCTTCTCCAAGGTTGACAACTATCCATTATACTTATAAGTTCAAATTAGGTCGGCACAAACATTCTTGCAATGGATAGGAATGAAAGAGACCCCTATAAATCCTTAATCAGGACCCAAATTAATCCTAACACAGTTCAACACACTTTCATAAACTTCACATGCAGTGCTAACACAAGGTCAGCCAATACCTATGCTAAACACCATAAAACATTAAGTACACACTTCCTTAGATCAATTTGCAACTTCCAAACAAAAAAATTCACTTGAATATGATCTCTAATAATCCTCAAACCACCTAAGATCCAACAAAGACTTCATCCAAACTTGCAACATACAAATACTTCAACCCAGAACATCTGATAAACCTTATTCGCACACTAACGCATGAAACACACACTATACTATACCAAATCAAGTGAAACCTTGAATTCTAAAACATACAAACATTATAAGAAACTTCCCAAATCTGCACAACTTGAAGCCAACTTGTGGAGAAATGTAGAGAAAATACATTTGTCCCAAGCCATGGAAAACATCACTAAAAAAACTAGTTCACACACTGGTGAAAATATCTCTCTGTACAACGATCCAAAAACCCAAATTATGAATATAGAAACCTCTAAAAACTTTGAAAAACATACCATATCTACACAAGCATAGAATCAACATAGAAGAAATGTGGAGCACATCCCAGAGCTCATTTTGAACACTTGCACAACACTCTTTTCTCTATTTATCAAATTTTCTCAAAATCGCTTGGAAACCTAGTACCAGAAACATCATCTCAACTCATTAATTCATTCAACTCATCTTCAAACACTACAACATAAAGATAGCTCCATGTACTCACAACACTTCCTCAATATCTCAACTACACATGCACAACCTGCAACAACCTGTTTTCATCTTTTTCACAATTTTCTCAATATCCTCGACATCTTTATCATGCAACAATCTTCCCTAACACATAGTTGACATCAATGACAACACCAATCAATAGACATCCTGTTGAAATCAATGACAACACTTTCATACTTGCAAAAATCTCCCCCTTTGTCATTGATAGCAACACAAAATGTGAAAACCATCAAAGACAACACAACAACTCTGAATATTGTCTTATGATTTCCTTTCTTTTCTCCCCCTGAATAGATAAGCTTTTTCGCATTATACTTTCTCCCACTTTGACATCAATGGAAAAGGAAGAAATTTTTACATTGTTCTCCCCCTTTGACATTGAACCAAGATACTTTCTCTAAATACTCCCCCTTAGGAGTACACCCAATCAACTTAGCAACTTTGCAACAATGACAACACATGACACTACCTACTCCCGCTAAGAGGTAGCCACCAAAATTAGTCTAGAAAAGAGACGAATCCATAGGACCACTAGACTGATGCATCTCCATGTGCATCTAGTTTAAAGGAGGGGAAATAACGCCCAACTTCTCTCGAAGATACTCAAAAGTATCCTTAGGAAGAGCCTTAGTAAATATGTCAGCAATCCAATCCTTTGTAGGTACATACTCAAGCTTTACCTCATTCTCCATGGTCTTCTCTCTTAGAAAGCAATACCCAATTGATATATTCTTTTTCCTTGAATGCATCACTAGATTCTTTGAAATATTAATTGCAATTGTATTATCACAAAAGATAGAAATAGGCTCATCATATACTACTCTAATATCCTTCAATGTCTATCTCATCCACAAGCCATAATCCAAAGTGCCTCTTAAAAATATAAATATCCTCTTTACTTTTGCAACATGTGTTTCTTTAGGATCTTCTTGAAATCTAGCCATAAGAAAAATTGTGTGCACGATATCCAATCTAGTAGGAATTAGATATAGCAGTCCACCAATCATATATCTATATTTTCTCTTATCAGCCTTAGGTGAATCATCATATTTTCTCAATTTATAACTAGTCGCCATAGGAGTGCATACCAGTTTGGAGTCTTCCATCCCAAACTTCTTCAACATCTCTTTGACATACTTTGACTGTGAAATGAAAATCCCTTTATCTATTTGATTTATTTGTAGCCCAAGAAAAGAAATTCATCTACCCAAACATTGGCTTTCAAACTCTTTCTGCATCTCTTCGGAAAAATCCTTACGCATAGCTTCATTTCCACGAAAGATAATATCATCCACACATACAACCACTATCAATATTTTGTCTTCCTCAATTTTAAAGTAAAGATTACTATTTGTGGTATCTTTACTGAATCCTTGTTGTATCAAATATCTATCCAATCTTGCATACCAAGCTTTGGGAGCTTGCTTCAATCCATATAATGCCTTCTCCAATTTGCACACCATATTTGGTTGATCTAACAATTGAAATCCTTCTGGTTGTTCCATATAAACCTCTTCTTCCAATTCACCTTTTTGAAAATTAGACTTCACATCCATCTGATAGACTTTAAGGTCCTTCTAAGCTACAAATACCAAAAACATTTTGATAGATTCTATCCTAGCCACGAGAAAATGTCTCCTCAAAGTCTATTCCTTCCACTTGGGAGTAACCCTTACACACAAGTCTTTCCTTATTTCTTACCACTTCTCCATTCTTTGAAGCTTCTTCCTCTTCATTCTGCACTACTTTTTTATCAACTTTTTATTCTTCTTCTTCTCTGCAACCAAGTTCATCTGATACATATCCATCTACTATAATTGAATTTTGCAAGTTTTCATCAACTTTAACATTTTCACTTTCAACAATCTTTCTCAACCTTTTTTTGCAACATCTGTAAGCTTCACTTTTAGTAGAATATCCAAGGAAGATACCTTCATTAGACCTTACATCAAACTTTCCTAAGTTTTTTTCATCTCTCCTGATGTAACATTTGCTTCCAAATACTCTAAAGTACTTGACAGTAGGAATCCAAGTTCCATACCATAACTCATGGGGAGTCTTTATGTCATTTATCTTTTGCTTGAACTCTATTAAGTATGTAAACAATAGTATGAATTTCTTCTCTCCAATAGACTTCTAGTATATTTTCTTCTTTCATCATAGTTCTAGCAACTTCTTGAATAGTCCATCTTTTCCTTTCAACCACTCCATTTTTTTGAGGAGTTCTAGGGGCAGACAAGTTCCTCTTTATTCCATGAACTTCAAAAAAAATGTTAAACACATTGGAGGTGAATTCTCCACCTCTGTTATACCTCAAACATTTGACCTTCACATTCATCTCATTCTTAGCCATAGCTTTAAATGCCTTAAATCTATCTAGTGCATCATATTTTTCTCTAAGAAAAGTAACCCATGTCATTCTAGAGTAATCATCAATCAAAAGCATAAAATACTTGTCACCTTGAAGACTTCTCACCCTTATAAGACCATAAAGATCTATATGTATTAATTCCAGTAGTCTGGTAGCAGATTGTTTCTTTCCTTTGAAACTACTCCTTGTTTTCCAAACTGACAATTCTTGCAAACAACATTGATAGGCTTTGTGATTCTTGGTAGGTCTCTCACTACATGAATTGAATTGATTCTCACCAAATTATCAAAATTCATGTGACACATCCTCTGATGCCATAACCAACTATCATTAATCTGAGATATAAAGTAATGACCATCAACACCCTTAAGCTGATAGATATTTCCATCTTTCCTTTTACCAGCAACAATCACAGTTCTAGACCTTTTTTGATCTCACATGTTTCATCCTTAAACATAAGATTATATCTTCTGCTACACATTTTTCCAACACTCAAAATATTATTCCTTAAATATTTATCATAGTAAACATCTTCGATATTATGCTTTCCATCAAAACCGATTGAACCTATTCCACAAATCTTAGCTCCTAAATCATCTCCAAATTTAACTAATCCACCATCATACTTTTCAAGTTTAAAAAACTTAATTTTTTCTTCATTCATGTGATTAGAGTAGCCACTATCAACAACCCAGTAATTCTTATTCTCTTTAACATGAAAAGAAGAAACCAAAGTACCTTCAATCTTATCCTTCTTCTCTAGAACACTTTCCTTCACACAACTTTAAAGTTAGTAGAACTGGATTCTTCTTTTATAGCCAAGAACAAGCATTCATTATCATCAAAATCTCCATAATCAGATTCATCATAAGAAATACCAGCATCTTCTTTGACATAGTAACTCATTTTAATCATCTTTCCTTTATTCTCCTTACTCTTATTATTCATAGCTCTTTTTGGACATCTTGAAGCATAATGACCTACATTTCAACAACTAAAACATTTGAAAGGTAGTTTATCTTTGTACTTACTAATTCCCTTGTTCATCCTTCTTACAAAGTTAGCTTCCACATCATCAAGATCATCTCCATATGAATCTTCAATCTTTTTTAATTTTCTAGCATTAAAAGCAGCCTCCACTTTAGTACCATTTTTCAAACGAAGCTTTCTCATTTCAAATGAGGTTAGTGTACCAATCAATTGATCTCTAGAATAAATATTAGAATTTGCAACTTCCTCAATAGTAGATACCTTTTCACTATATGAATCAGGAATATTTTTGAGAACTTTCTTTACGACCCTTGGTTCTTTAACTTGTGCACCAAGACTTCTCATAGCACTTACCAGTTCATCAACTCTCTGCATGTAGGTTGAAATTGTTTCATCTTTAGACATTTGCATAGTCTCAAATTGTGCCTTCATATTTTGCAACTTAGCTTGTTTGACCTTTTCATCTCCTTCATAAATACTTTCAAGCTTATCCCAAACATCTTTAGCTTTCTTAAGATTCATAACTTTAACCAATTTAGAATTTGAAAGACTGTTCATCAGAATAAATCTTGCCTTAGTGTTTACCTCATGTGCCTTGTGCTCGAACCATTCTAAGGTTCAACATACTGATTCTTTATTGCCTTTTTGATCTCAAATCCATGAGACATGAGATATCCTTCCATCTTTGTCTTCCAAAATGCATATTCTGGTCCATCCAATTTAGGGAAATCAATTTGCTTCACCATACCAGATCTACCTTAAGTGGTTAAGCTCTTCTCCAAGGAACCTTGCTTTGATACCAATTTTTGAATGAACAAGACAACTAAGAAGGGGGGTGAATCAGTTGTAGCAAATTAAAACATCAAAACCCTCAACAATAATCAGATCCACATGCATTATTAAACCCTTATTCTGTTAAAGTGATTAAACATGAAATGCAGATAACATAAAATGAAATAACAATACCATACACAAGAGAGCACCATATTTATGTGAAAAACCAAATTAAGAAAAAACCACAGTGAGGATTAGCCCTCAATATAAGTAATTGCAAAATTGGTAGAAGGGATCATTGCCAGAATAGGACACACTATCCAAAAAGGCTCACAGTCAAGGCCCACTACCACAAAAAGAACACAAGAAGACAAAAGAGAAATTTTACATAAAGAACAACTTCTCAATACAACAAGGAATCCACCACAAATGCTCAAACACTTTTGCATCCTTGTATGAAATATTTCAGACACCTTCAGCTCACTTCCTTTAGGAATCCAACACTTTGAATTTTGCACTACTCTACTCAAATTTGCATCTAAACTTCTATAATTTGCATCACACACATTACTCACATTGATCTTGCATCTATCTTGTCTCTCTCTTGCAACTCATAAAAACACCACTCTTATTTATATCAACCTCAGCCTTGAAACCCTTCTCCAAGGGAAAAAAAACTTTCTATTATAGTTATAAATTCAAATTAGGTCAACACCTAAACATTCCCACGGTGGATAGGAATGAAGGTGACCCACATGAATACTTATTAGGACCCAAATTAATCCTAACACACCTCAACATGCTTTCATAAAATTTGCATGTAGTGCTAACATAAGGTCGGCCAATACCCATGCTAAACACCATAAAATATTAAGTACACACTTCCTTAGATCAATCTAAAACTTCAAGACAAAAATAAATTACTTGAATACAATATAGAATAGTCCTCGAACCACCTAAAATCCAACAAATACTTCATCCAAACTTGCAACATACAAATACTTCAACCCAAAACATCTGGTAAACCTTATTCACACACTAACGCATGAAACACACATTGTATTGTACCAAATCAAGTGAAACCTTGAATTTTGAAAGATACAAACATTATAAGAAACTTCCAAAATCCTCACAAATTGAAGCCAATTTATGGAGAAATGCATAGAAAATACATTTCTCTCAAGCCACAAAGAACATCACTAAAAATTTGGTTCACACACTGGTGAAAATATCTCACTCTATACAACAATCCAGAAACCCAAATTCCGAATATAGCAACATCTAACAACCTTGAACAACATATCAGATCTACATAGGTATAGCATCAACACAGGAGAAATGTGGAGCACATCCTAGAGCACATTTTGAACACTTACACAACACTTTTTTCTCTATTTATCAAATTTTCTCAAAAGCACTTGGAAACCAAGTACCAAAAACATCATCTCAACTCATTACTTCATTCCAACTCTCTTCAAACACTACAACATAAAGACAGCTCCATGTACTCACAATACTTCCTCAATATCTCAACTACACATGCACAACTTGCTTTCCTATTTTTCACAATTGTCTCAATATCCTTGACATCTTCATCATGCAACAATCTTCCCTAACACATAGTTGACATCAATGAAAACACCAGTTAGTAGACATCTTATTGATATCAATGAAAAAAAAACATACTTGCAACAGTCTATGCCTACGCTCTTTAGTACTTTCATTTATTTTTGCATGGGTTTCAAGTTGTGATGGGGTAGGAGAAATTTTATCAACCATTGGTCTCTTTTATTCCCTTAAGGGAGGAACTAAAGGAACCACTGAGGGTTTGGAAACCACTGTCTCTTTTGGTCTATAGACTTGTTTTATCTTTGGAGGCACAAAAGGGATCAATTTATTGTCTCTTGGTCTTTTTTAGGAGATAGGTGGTGGAACTGTGGTGTAATTATCTTGGTTATTCAAAATGGATTTTGGTTCAATCATAGGTTCATCAATGGTAGGTTAGAGAGAAGGAACAACCATGAAATGATCAGACTCTAGAATATTACTAAGAGATAATTCTGCTATGAGCTTTGCATTGAACTTTTGATATGACTTGAAAAATAAATCTTCACGAGGCTTTATAGGTTCCATAGGTCTAGGCCAAAAGACATCCAATCAAAAATCCCCACAAGAAGACAAAGGATTAAATCCACTATGGTGCACTATAAATATCTCATTTTCAAAGGGAAACTTTATAGACTTATGAATAACCAATGGGATAGAATTCATGGAATGTAGTCATGGATAGCCTAGCTTAATGAAATTGGTTCAACATTGGGATGATGGGTAATGACACATCTAATTGTTTTGGTCCAACTTTTAATGGAAGAGTGATCTAACCTATCATAGGGAAAGTAAAACCATTGTGTTTTTATCCATGCTTTCAAGTATTCATAAGAATATTGATAAAGTTTATGCACAAACAAGAATTATTCAGTGATTACATTCTCTATACACACAGGAACAATAAGTATTTTGATTGTGGGCTTATCATTAATACATATGGTGATATAGAGAGGACCATCAAGTACATGTATAAAAGCATCAATACTTGTGAAAGAAATGTCAACTAACAAAGTGGTTTGGCCCTTACGAGGTTGAATATCTATGAAACCGACCATATCTTGTAGTCCATCTTCTTTATCATTGTAATTATGATGTACACCATTAGTTGTTTCAACATTCATCATGCATCATTCTTAACATTAGTGGCTCAAACACAGTTTTTTGAATGATTTGACATTGGGTTGGTGAAGATTTGCAAGTTTTTGTTAGGTGGAGCAATTGACTGATTACCTTTTTCATTAACACTACCCAACTGGATATAATTAGAATTGATGAGATCTTGTACTTGATGTTTAAGATGCATGATTTATTCTATGTCATTTCCACTTTGTCGATGATATTGGTAAAAGGAATTTGGGTTGTAATTTGAACGTAAGGGTTTAGTTGTGTATATGGGTTTGACGGAAGGTAAATGAATTAGATTCTTATTCATAAGTTGTAACATGATCAAATTGAAGGAATCAGGTAATGGTGTAAGTTGTCTATCCCTAGGTCAAAATTAGTAAGGGGTAGAACTTATGCTAACAACTTGAGGTTCAACATGGTTTTTTTGAGATGGATTTATCTTTGAAAAACTCTTATTTGGTTTCTTAAATTGTTGATAATTGTTTTGATGTGCAGGCTCAAACTTCTCAATATGTTTAGATGAAGATGCCTCATACTTATTACTTGAATTTTGATAATCACGAAGTGTCATGCACAAACTTATAAATGATGGAAACTTTTGCAATAGGAATTTTTCTCTTATATTTTCTTGTAAGTTGTCAATGATCATTCTTTGGATTTCCACATCAAGAAGACTGATATTAACTTGTGATAGTACCAACTAATAGTAGCAAATGGAATCCATGACTTTTTCACCTTGTGTTTGTTTGCATCACATTAAATCAATTATATTGATCTTGGGACTAATTTAAACTTGGAAATGGTTGAGGGAATCATCAACAAGCTCATTAAATGAGTGAATTGAGTTATTTGGTAATGAACAAAGCCACTCCAAGGCCATTCCTTTTAATAACCTAGTAAAAAGCTTAGCCAAGAGCTTATCTTGAAAAATGAAGTCACTACATAAGGCTATGTATGCTAATATATGGTTGCTAGGGTCTCCTTTTCCATTGTATTTCTCAAAGCATGGTATCTCTATATTTTGTGGTATTTGTGCTTTCAATATCTCTAATGAAAATTGGTCTCTCTTGACATATTATGATGGTTTTCCATTTTGAGTTTGGTCAAATGTTGATATTTGTTGTTGAAGGGATGTTATAGTTTACAGGAGTTGGTTAATAATGAAATCATTACTTGTGGTGTTTTAGGAATGGGGAAAATATGGTGGAAGTGTGTATGTGTCAAGTAGACTACTATATTGCAAGTTTGTGAGGGGTGATGGATATGGAGATATCATGTTTGACTTCACAAAACTATAAGGATTCCTAGTGGAAATACCCAAGGTTGGAGCTATATTGTTGATTGGTTGCATCATTGTGGTAATAGTTGGGTTTATATATGTGGAAATAGAGGTTATAGTTGTAGGGAGAGAAACTTGACTTCCTCATTGACTTTGGGTATAACCCAAAGCTTGAGCGCAACTAGCTATTATAGGTACATGATTGTATATGATGTGGAGTAGACTACACACTATATCTAATCCTTGATCATTATCAAGTGTTTTCCTCATGTTATCTATGATAGGAATTGCTTTTCCAATGATATATTTTGTGCTCACATAGTCTTAAAGTTTTTCTAAGGCTTTATCTAATTGTTTCAATTTATCTTGAGGAACATGAGTTACTATGGTTTCAACATTAGTGACAATGGTTGATGGTAAGTTCATGGGAATTTTGGCATTAGGGATAGAATCCAAAATGTCTTGAGTATTGACAACACTTGGCATGGAAGGGTTAGAGAACTCAAGATCCACAACAGTTGTACTAGCAGCACTAGATGCCATAAGTCTCAAACTATGTCTCACTAAAGTATTAGAAATAGGACACCAGTTTGTGAAACTCATGCAATTTTTCATGACACCAAAATTGCACCCAAAATGAACATCAAACTGCTAAATAAGGGAAGAAAACACACAAAAATAGAAAGAAACAAGCATAAGCAAGTAGGAACCACAGCAATAGAGGTCTCATAAAAAAAAAATTGGCTAAGACAAGAAGGACAAGGTCACCCAAGGGCGTTCGAGTCCTGGTCAAGGGTTCTAAAAGCTTGAAGTTTTTCTATAGACCACATTGTTTAAGGATTATAATTCTACTTGTAGACAGTTGAAACAATAAATAATATCCTAAAATTTGCTTAATGTATCCCAATTTGATGCAAAATTCAAATATGCAATGATCTTGAAGATTTTTGAACAAATTTGAATTGAATTTTTAGATATGAAATGTAATAATTTGCTGATTATAATATCTAGAGACCTGAAAATGATGATTTTGTATGCAAATTTTGATTCTAAACAATGTATTTTATTGCACCTTTATGAACTAGATGCAAAATGCCTAAAAACATGCAATTACTAATTCCAACATGGGGATATGAAAGTATAGTGAATTTGAGAAGAAAAAGACAACATAGTGTGAAAAACCTTGTTTAAGCACTTGTACAAGGACTAGATCACCCAATGGCAACTGGGTCTTTCAACAGGGTTCTAAAAATTCAAAATCTAAATGTTTAGAGTGATATTTAAGGTTGTTCCTATCTATAAATAGGTTTTACAGTGACTATTTTTCTAGAACTTTCCAATGTGATGCAAATGCAAATGTATGACAATTTTGGAACAAAATGACACTTTTTTTAATATGACTTTGAAATGAAAATCTAATCTAAATAACCGAAACACACTGCAATGCAAGCTATGATGCAATATTTATGCAATATGTAACTCTAAATGAGAAATGTAAATTGCAATGATGCAAAAACTAGACCTAGGGTTTGAAAGGACTACCAAATCAGAAAGCTATGATGTCAAATGTTAGGTTCACCAAAATGAAACATAAAAAATGTGGGGTACCCTAAGACTAGTACTCATAACCTAGGCTACATTCCATCATTTCTAGGGTTTCATTAGGATGCAAATCAACAAGGTGCATAGATTGACTTTCAACCTCCAAGGTGAGTCAATCAGACCTAGATCTGATCCTTTTGAGTCTTAGGAACAATTTTGGGAATGATTTTAATTGATTTCCCTAATTAGACTAAATGACCTAATATGATAATTGCAATTTCTTGAAAGTAAATAGATTGAAATAGTAATTTGCAGGTGCATCTAGAAGTTGCAAACTAATATGTTACTACCACCAAAACATAGATTTGAGGGTTGTAGTAGGACTGGGTCACTCTTGGGTGACTAGGTCTATGATAGTAGGTCCTAAAATTGTTGTTTCAGTCCTTTGGTGTTGGATCTAAGATTTTGTTTTCCACTTGTCCCACTGCTAGAATGTCGTAAATAAATTTTGCAATTAATTTTTTGTGTCTTGACAAGGTTGATGATAAAAAATGCAACAATGGAGAATTTTTCCTTTAGAATCTCTCCAATCCTTTTCAAACATATAACCTACACATTCACAAAGAGAGAAAATGTTGTGCCATATAGGGGCTTGCCTTAGTCAAACCCTGTGTAAGTGTTCCCACTTCCACAATGGCAATGTCAGTGATAAAACCTTAATGGAAAGGAAAGAAATGATGAATGAACAAAATGTTGCAACTCACCACCCTTCAATGGCTTCCTTGAAGGATTGAATTCATACACATCTCTTCAAGGATTTGGATCTTGCTTGATATATTATCTTCAATGCTTGAATTCTTGGATGCTTGGAGACCTACAACAATGTTATCCTTCACAAGACAACAATATGAACACATATAAACTTTGACATGATGTTGGATCTTGAATTGTTGTAATAATGACTAATAATGTTGCTCTTCAATTCTATTGACAATAATTCTTGATCATAAGTCCTTCAAATTGTGTTTTAGTTTCAAATGATCAAAAGACTAGGTAGTTATAGGTGTTTATCCAATTTCCTAGAAATTAGATTCCAAAAGCTAAAACTTCATATTTAAATTTTGCATATTAAAATACTGCCAACAACATATTCAAATTTGGGTCCTAGCTAAGAAGGGGGACCCAATCTCTGATGCAGGATCATCCAAGGCCAAGAATAATCTTGCATCATTTTTTGTGTTGTTTGATCGAATAAGGGCAAACAAGTTCTATCGGCGAGACACCAGTGTATTGGTTATTAGGGTGACAGTGCATGATCAGTGAAAGAATGGGAGATGTCTCTTTGAAAAGTCAATGATCATCTTATCGGCGAGACATTGATTTATCGGCAGGAGTCTGAGAGAAGTATCTTCGATGGAACAATAAGGAGTGTGGAAATGTTATCAGCGAGACTGGATAAATGGTAATCCACATCCTTGTTGTGGATTACAAAGTAGTGACATGGCGATGAAATGGACATGTGACATCATCAAGGGTTATCATTGATGTGACTGATGGTCGTTGGTGATATCTATTTGGATGTCTCTTTGATAGTCTAATATGTGCTTGATCGGAGAGAGAGATTTAGATCGAAGGGAGTTTCATGATTTTCTCTTCAACAATCTAATGACCTTCCCATCGGTGAGACAGAGTGGTGTCACTAGGACCTTGAAGAAAGTCTCTTTGACAGGGTGATGGTAGACTCGGTAGCGTGAGTGGTATGATATGTGCAGTGATCAATGATGATGGATGACGACACTTGGCAAAACAAGATTAGATGAATTCCACATCGTTGTTGTGGAATCCATCTCCATTGGATGACTTGATGAAGCTATTGATAACGAGGTAACAACATTGTGATACTACGACATGAGAGAAGAAAGAATGCCAAGGCCGACATGATGAAGTAACACAGTATAAAGAGATAGTGAGAGATAGAGAAGAGGGAGGTTGGTAAGAAGGGAGAGACGACCAGAATGAAGAAGAGTACAGAGTGTGGTGTGATGTAAAACAAAATATTTCTTTGTAATTGAGGACCTCTACATGTATTCAAAATATGTTTCAAATAAATGAAAAGAGAGTTGTTTTTGTCAATCTGTGTTGTACCATAGTTTGTGTTGGTTTCAAGATTGTGACAACCTAATAAGGCCCTCTGGTCTCGACTGCAGCAATCTCCCAAGGGAAAATGGGGTCTTGGCTCAAATTTCTAGGTCACTCAAAGTTGGGGAAAAATTAGTGATTGGATGCATTTGTTCAATACTTTTCCTCCAAAAAATAATAAAAATTAGGCTTTAGAATGCATAATTTGACAAATTAGAAGCTTAATTAAGTCCAATAAATAAGGGGCCTAAACATAGTATGAAATTGTAAAGGTATACAATTTTCTACGCTACATCTACATCTTAGACTATTTAGTTATTTGAGCTCCTTTGGTAACTATAATTTTTTCTTTATTGTAACTCTTCCTCTTTGGTTGAAACTCCTCTTCAAGAAGTATTTGAATTTCACATTGTTCTCTTAATTTTTGTATAGCAATATTACAAATGCTCATTCATTTTTCTATTTGCAAGCTCTTTACTTCTATCTCTTGTTGGGTTTCTAATGAATTTGTGTTTGCAATATTTTTCATATGTTTTCAATGTTATATTTTATTGTTTTTTATAATATGGTATTCTCTTATTGGCTATGAATAAAATCACCTTCTTTATCTTATCTCTTTGTTTTCAAGATCCTTGTAGCTCTCTCTTGAGGTATAAACTATTGTACTTGTAGTTTTTCTTGATCGTTTGTAACATTTTCATGTCACTACATTTATTCTAATCATTTCATTTCCATTGGTAATATTTCTAACACATTTCTTTAAATTCTCTTATTTTCTGTGCACACTAGGGTAGTAATATAGACATTCATTACATTCTTATACTCAATATATCCAATGTTGTTCTCAGGCATAGATACATGTAGGTTAAGACACAGAGTCAAATCCAATACATTTATATAGTTTGGTTCTTTGTAGAGGTTGAAAGGCTATATTAGGGACCTCACCACATTGGCAAGTTCCCAAGTAGTCACACCCTTTCCCCTTGTTTCAACTATAGGTGTTCTTGGTGTCTCTCTTGCAAAAGGTTTCATATTTCTTCTCCCTCAATATATATTTATCAGTTAATTTAACTTAGCTTGTATATAATTTCCTTTTATCTCAAAAATTAGGATTAATTCAGCATTTTTCTATTTTCTTGTTATTAGTTTCAACCACTAGCTATATGTGTATTGTTCATTTTCTATTATCCTTCATTTCTTGGACATAATTAGTGTCTTTATGTATAGAGGACCATGACACAATTGCATGCTATCAAAATTATGATTTCATCTAGAAAATATATTGGCATCTATATATTAACCTCTTTTTGAGTTATTTTCTAAATTCTTGTTTAATCCAAGTTTTCACATCTCAACTTATTTTTCAACTTTTGTTTCTATGCCCTTAGTTTTTTCTTATTTTAAAAGTAAAAACATAGTATTTTCATCTTGTAAATGAATGTAACTTATACTTAGGTGAAGTTCATTTTGATAGGACAAAACATTCTACTTATTTATGTATTTTGAGCTACATTTCTATGTTTTCAATCTTATTAAAGAGTTAGGTAGTTGAATCTTTAAAGAAGCAATTGACACCTATTTCATTTTGGTGAACCTAATGATTTTTTATTTTTCTCAAAAATATTCTTTCATATATGTATATGCTTGCAGGTAATTACATATATTTATATGTATATATGTATATATATATACATATTTGTATGTATATACATATATATGTGTTTACATACATACATACATACACATATATATATATATATACATACATATATATATATATATATATGTATATAGATATACATACATGTATATAGATATACATACATGTATATAGATATACATACATGTATATAGATATACATACATGTATATAGATATACATACATGTATATAGATATACATACATGTATATAGATATACATACATGTATATATCTATGTATATATATGCATATATGTAAGTTATACTTTTTTTTGTATTCAATATAATTTACAAAAAGGAGATCATAATTATCAGACTTTACAATGATATCATCATAGACTGGGATTTAATTCTAACTGTTTGTATACCCTTCAAGGTTTTTATTTCCTATCTAGTTGTTGATTTTGTTACAAAAAGGAACATATACAAGTATTAATTTTCCTACAAAAAGGATCAAGTATAACTTTGAATACATAATCAGATATGTTGTAATAGAATCATTAGTCCCTTTTTTCTTTGGCCACATTCTTGCTTGTTTTGTTGGTTTCTCCCTCATGAATTCACCCAAGTCTATTTTTTAATTACCTTTGTAGTAGAGCCACTGATTCACATATGCCACCTCCCATTTGGTTATCTCCACTTTGCCATTCTCCATCAGTTTTTTGAATTTATCTTTAACCACTTGAATTGTTATGATACAGGCATGTAAAAATTTTGAATGGTGAGTCTTCTATAAGACTCGGTAAGAGCCCTCCTAATGCCTTGGCACTTCTCACTATTCCTAGCTTTCCAAATGTACCATAAAATTTCTGTAGAGAGGACCAACCAGAAATGATTATTTATTTTCCCTATTCCTTCTACTTTCTCCATTAGAATTTCCTTTTTTCTTTTTTCTTTCAAATCACCCTAACCCTCTGAATCTATTTGAAACAAATTCCACACTTCTTTTGTAAATAAACAATCAAAGAAAATATGCATTATAGTTTCAAAAAATTTACAAATATCACAAACATTTGGGTTATTTTTTAGTCAACATTTAGAAGTCTCTGCAAGATCATCATCTATCTAAAACCTACTTTTTTAGGTTCTAAGACATTGTTCTAGATATGACAGAAAAATTTATCCCACTATTTTTGGTTAAGATTCATGTTTTATCCTTTGTTCAAGATCTCAGAAAGATCTAGGGTATCATTTAACATCCTGTAAATATCCTTTGCTTTTATTCCCGCAGATTAAACTTATCAGTAACTTTAATAGATTCCAGAATCAGAATATGTTTTTTTATCAAATCATCAATCCATTTTAGAGTTTGAGGGATATCAAACTCATGTTTGAGTGAGTCCAACCATAAGAGTTGCCTAATTTTATTTTGGATTTCCTCCATCTAATAGCTACTAAAGAGCCAAATAGATGCATAGTATATATTGTAAGATGACAATATTTTCTAGCAAACTTGGGTTCTTCCAACTATTGAGAGGTATTGTTTATTCCAATAATTTAGTTTCTTATCTATTTTGTTTTTCACCCAGCCCCACATATCTCTTAGATTGAGGCTTACCACAAACGGTATCCCTGGATACCTTACAATTTTGTTTGGGCCTCTCCATTAGATCTCATACTCTCCAAACCAATCTAGTTGGGAGTCATTCCAACTTAGCATGGTAGATTTTACTTTTGATATTTTTTATCTTGCAGCTTTGCCAAAGAATATCAGCTTCTCCATTAGGTTACCAAAAAAAAAAAATCCATGCTAATGAAGAGGGTTGTGTCATCTACAAATTGTAAATTGATTAATTCATCCTTATTTGGAAGTGATAAACCTTTTACCTTTAGGCTCAATGATGGATCTCTTAGGATATAATATAGTGCATCTACAACAATTACAAACAGTGAAGGAGCTAGAGGGAAAACTTTCCTTATAAATCTTTGTAATTCAAATTCCTCTATCAATGTCCCATTTAATTCAATCTGGGCAGTTACATTCTTTAATAGGGATTTAATCATTTGAAAAATCCTCTCTAAGCAGCCAAATGCTTCTAGGACTATCATTATGAAGGGCCATTCAACTCTTTCATAGGCCTCCTCAAAGTCAACTATCAACCTTCCTATGTTTTTGTTGGATGTTTTTGCTTGCTCCATTGCTTCCTAACTTGTTAGAATGTTTTCAAGTATATACCTTCCTTTTATAAAGCTAGTTTGGGTATTGTTGATGATCTTTGGGAGGATTTCTGAGAGCCTCAAGGCAATAGCTTTTGCAAATATTTTATAGGATACATTCAAGATTATTATGGGCCTCCAATTTTTTAATAAGGCTATATCTCCTTCCTTGGGGATTAACTTAATAATCCCCAACATTTGGAAGTCTTTGCAAGATCAGCATCCATCTGAAACCTACTTTTTTAGGTTCTAAGACATTGTTCTAGATATGACAGAAAACTTTATCCTGTTATTTTTGGTTAGGATTCATGTTCTATCCTTTGTTCAAGATCTCAGAAAGATCTAGGGTATCATCTAACATCCTGTAAATATCCTTTGCTTTTATTCCTGCAGATTAAACTTATCAGCAACTTTATTAGATTCTAAAATTTAAATATGTTTTTTGATCAAGTCATCAGTCCTTTTTAGAGTTTGAGAGATATCAAACTCATGTTTGAGTGAGTCCCACTCTTTTAATTGGTTATTTTTGGTTTTGTTCTAGAATTGAGAGATTCCTTTTCTATTCCAAACCTTTGTTGACCACCCTTGTAGAAGTGTCAGGGGCTTAAATTTTTGTAGAAGGAATTCCACTAGATGGATCTCAAATGGAAAATTTTGTTTAGGTCTTCTTCTAATTGGCATTTATTTAGTATAACATATTTACAAATTTTCCATGTTTTCCAAATGCTCTTAAATACATTGGAGCCAACTAGGGACACTGTGAATTTACCAAAGACTAGTTAGATCACAAAGAGGCATGCTCTTCCAAGATTTGGCTTGTTTCGGTACAACTCTTCCTATATTGTTGATGATTAGTACTTTCCATGGCTCATTACCTTTATGGGCCTTACATATCTATTTTTCTGCCAGTGTTATCCCTTGTTGTTTTAGATCTTTTAGTCCTAGGCCACCCTTTTTTTTTCCATACAACACGAATCCCATTTGATTGCATGTTTTTTCCTTTTTCCTTTACCATCCGACCATAAGAATTGCCTAATTTTCTTTTGGATTTCCTCCATCTGATAGCTACTAAAGAGCCAAATAGATGCATAGTATATATTGTAAGATGACAATATTTTCTAGAAAACTTGGGTTCTTCCAACTATTGAGAGATATTGTTTATTCCAATAATTTAGCTTCTTATCTATTTTGTTTTTCACCCAGCCCCACATATCTCTTAGATTGATGCTTACCACAAATGGTATCCCTGGATACTTACAATTTTGTTTGGGCCTCCCCATTGGATCTCATACTCTCCAAACCAATCTAGTTGGGAGTCATTCCAACTTAGCATGGTCGATTTTACTTTTGATATTTTTTATCTTGAAGCTTTGCCAAAGAATCTCAGCTTCTCCATTAGGTTACCAAAATTTTCTTTTTCCATGCTAATGAAGAGGGCAATGTCATCTGCAAATTGTGAATTGATTAATTCATCCTTATTTGGAAGTGATAACCCTTTTACCTTCAGGCTCAATGATGGGTCTCTTAGGATACAATATAATGCATCTACAACAATTACAAACAGTGAAGGAGCTAGAGGGAAACCTTGCTTATAGATCTATGCAATTCAAATTCCTCTGTCAATGTCCCATTTATTTCAATCTAGGCAGTTACATTCTTTAATAGGGCTTTAATCATTTGAAAATTCCTCTTTGAGAAGCAAAATGCTTCTAGGACTATCATTATGAAGGGCCATTCAACTCTTTCATAGGCCTCCTCAAAGTCAACTAGCAACATTCCTATGTTTGTGTTGGATGATTTTTCCCACTCCATTGCTTCCTAGCTTGTTAGAATGTTTTCAAGTATATACCTTCTTTTTATAAAGCTAATTTGGGTATTGTTGATGATCTTTGGGAGGATTTATGAGAGCCTCAAGGAAATAGCTTTTGCAAATATTTTATAGGATACATTCAAGAGTGTTATGGGCCTCCAAATTTTTAATAAGGCTCTATCTCCTACCTTGGGGATTAACTTAATAATCCCCTTGTCAATAGATTTACCTAGAGAGCCAACTTTTGTAGCCTCTTTATAAACTTGAAGGAGATCATCACTTATCCACTATATATTATTTTCTTAGAACTCTATAGGAATGCCATCTACACTTGCATATTTATCATTGTTTATGGCTAGAATAGCTCTTTTAATCTCCTCTTTTGATATTTTCTTATTCATATCCTCAATATCCTAATTTGAAACCTTTGCAGGGATCAACTTATTCCATTCCTCACTTGCTTTTATGTTGTGGGGGTTGTTGCATTCAGAGGTAAATAAGTCTTTGTAGAATTGAAAGAAACTCTTTTGGATTTCCTTGCGGTCTTTTATAAGACCTCCTTGTTTCCAGACTGATTTGATCTTTTCTTTTGATTCCTTATCCTTTAGCATTCCGAGAAAAATTTAGAACTTGTGTCACCATGTGCAATCCAATTTAGTTGTGCTCTCTTCTTTATCCCTTGATCTTTGTGATTTTAAATTTTTCTTAGCTCCCCTTTAATGGTTATCAGATCCTTTTTTAATTCTAGGTTCATGGGGTCCTCTTGAATCATTCCTTCAACTTTCAAAAGATTTTTTGGTAGTGTGTTTTCTTTTTTTTCTCAATTCTTTCACTTTTTGTTCCCCAATTGTCTAGAAACCTTTTTGTCAGGGCTCTATGTTGGCATTCCATCTTTTTATGCTTGAGACATTCTTATCCATCCATTTGTTAATTTCTTTGAGTGTGAAAACTACATCATTTCAATCCTCATTGTTTAGGAGACTTGTGTTCTACAAGAAATTTTTATCCTTCTTTAATGCATTAGGTTGATCCTTCTCTAATAAGAATTTTACTATAATCAGGTGGTGGTCTGAGAGTGTCCATGGATATACCTTCACTCTACTATTTGTACCCTCTACTTGTTCAAATTGAAAGGCCTCTTTATGTGCATAAAATTTGTCCAATCTGCAATATATTCACTAGTAGAATTTGAAAAATAAATGACTACATGACTAAAACTTTTAGTCACAACTAAAGATGACTAAATTCTACTCATTTTTTGCAACACAACTATAAATAACTAAATAAATGACTAATTTAATCATCATAAGTGATTAATTTGATCTTCAAGTAAAAAACACAACTAAATAATTAGTCACACAAATAAAAATGACTAAACAATCAGTCACACATAAAAATTAGACAATATGATATTAAAGTGGATAATTATTTAAGAAATATCTTGAATTGAGGGAGTGGGTTGTATTATAGTATAATATAATAATAATATATTATATTACAATACAATATATTATATTAATATAATATGATATAATATAATATTATTATATTATAATATTATATTATAATATTATTATATATATTATATATAATATAATATTATAATAATATTATAATATTATAATAATATAAATAATATAATATTTATAATATTATAATAATATTATAATATTATAATAATATTATAATATTATAATAATATATATAATATATAATATTATTATAATATTATTATAATATTATTATAATATTATATAATATTATTATAATATTATTATAATATTATTATAATAATATTATAATATTATTATAATAATATTATAATAATAATATTATAATAATATTATAATATTATTATAAAATATTATAATATTATTATAATAATATTATAATATTATTATAATAATATAATAATATTATTATATAATATTGTATAATATTATATTATTCAATATTATTATTATTATATATATATATTATTATATTATTATATTATTATTATAATATTATTATATATTATTATATTATTATTATTTATTATATTATTATATGATTATATTATATATTATTATAATATTATATGATTATATTATATATTATTATAATATTATATATAATAATATTATAATATTATATATAATAATATTATAATATAATAATATAATAATATTATAATATAATAATATAATATTATTATAATATTATATTATTATATTATTATAATATTATAGTATTATATTATTATAATATTATAATATTATATTATTATAAAATATAATATATATTATAATAATAATAATATAATATAATGTTATAATATAATATAATATTATATTATATAATATTATAACATTATATTATATAATATTATAACATTATATTATATAATATTATAATATTATATTATATTATGCTATGGAAGGAAAGGAACCGGAGAATTTTTCAAGGACATGAATTGAACAAGGACAAATTATGGGACAAGATTGAAAGAGCAATAGTAGAACTAATTAATGAGGTTGCTAGACATAAGGAAGCCAAACACAAAGTCTTCACTAGTTGGGATGACTCCTTGATCAAACGTTTCCCGGGTCTTAAACCACCCTCCTTGAGCGGAAACAACTCCCTTCAATCCAAAAAAGCAGCAAGAGAGAAAACTATGTGGCAAGCCCTTGATCCTGGCTGGATAAAAATCAATTTTGATGGCATTGCCCAAGGCAATCCCTACCCCAATGGGGCTGGATGTGTAGCACAGAACTCTGAGGGCAAGGTGCTAGTAGTGAAATCAGTCTCCTTGGGTAGATGCACAAACAATGAGGTAGAATTCAGAGTGGCAGCAATTGGTTTGCAGCTAGGAAGAGACCTAAAATTCAGTCAGATCCATCTGGAAGGCGAATCCCTCATTACGATCAATGCAATATAGGATCCACTCCAAATTGGAAATTAAACCATTTGCTACAACAGATAAAGGATTTGTCTGACAATTTTGCTACCTTCAAAGTCAGTCACATATATAGAGAAGGAAACTCCAAAGCAGATGAGCTGGAAAAAGCCGCCTCAACACAGACCAACTAGGATATAGAAGGACTACTGACTAGGATAATATTCTGGCACCGGATGTTACTTTGGCAACCCTTAAACTTTGGAAGGCGAGGTCATTCTCATGTCACCATCAACAAGTATTGGGATGTCGTTACAATCATTATCCAAAAAGTAAAAAATGTAAATGATTCCTCCATAAGATAGTCAGCTTTCGCATTAATTTCACATTCAGGATTGAGTACTCATCACCATTTGACACGCATGTTGGCGGTGCCAAGTACATTAGCATTCATATGCTGGTAAGCAAGTAGTTCTCAAAAGTACTTATAGCTTTCTTCCCATCCCAAAGGATCCAAATGAGTAGAGAGTAGAAAATTCTGGAAGGTTTGAAGAAAAGAAAGCTATGGAGATGCCACTATCCTTAGAAACGAACAAACAAATGCAAGCTTTTCGTGGGGAAATCACGGATAAACAACTACAAGGCCTCCTCCATTCCTCTCATCTACTCATTCTAGTGGCCATTAAGCGTGTGTTGGGCCCATAATTCCTGAATGCCTCCCACAGAGCGTGTGCCAACACGGAGGTCCCAGCAATGTTTCTTGCAGTTCTTCTCCACATGGGCATTTCCAAGGCTTTAGTTAAGAAATTGACCCAAATGAATTTTGTTCATACTTGGCTGTGTGAGATAGACACGGCACTAGATAATGTGGATGAGGAAAGGAACATTCCCATGCCACAAAACTATTATATGTTGTGTGTGAGGGGTCGCAAGGTTATGAAATTTCCTCTGATTCGCACCATAGACCCTGAAGGCTTTGAAAAACTTTGGGAAAAAAGGGACAGGAGCATCTTCTTCCTTCTCAGGGCTATAAATCTTACAACAAATCTGCCAAGGGGTTGGGTCAAAAGATATGTAGAGGACGAGGAGTTGGAGGACGATTTCAACATTGATGACATTCAGGAATGGGGTCTGGGTGATGGCGAGGAATGGCAGGAAAACAACCAGCGGGACCCAGAAGAAAAAGCCAAGGACCCAGCTCACAAGAAATGTAGCCCCGATTGCCCCACAATTGCCAGCTACAATGTGTACCTAAAGCACTGTGAAGTCATCAATGAAGAGGAAAATCTCTGAGGTTTAGAAACATCTCATAATGGGTCTTTGAATTTATGTGCACTGTAATGATCTTTTCCCTAGTCTATGAAGTTTAGATTATGTGTTAGTCCCAGGTGTGGGGTAATCTTATCATAGTTTTTTGGTGTTCTTATGGTCTGCTTGTAACTATTGCGGAAACCATTTTTTGGCATGTTTATGTGTACTGCAATCTGGAAGATCTGGTGGTCAATATTACAAAAAAAGACTTGCCAGATTTTCACGCTACTACTACTATAATTTTTTGGAAATCAATATAGGGTACTGCCCTTTGCAGTGTTTACCAACCAAAAAATATATATATTATATTATATTATAATATTATTATTTTTCTTTTTTTAAGGGGTAAACGTTTTTTACCAGAGCTATGAACTGGGTACAAGAAACCACAAGAAACAACCAAACCTGCGAGTGCAAAGGCCCAGCAAAGGCACAAGGCCTACGAGCACTTTGACCCAGCGAGGGTTTGAACCCTGGTGGCCATCACAACAACCAAGCAACTTGACCACCGAACCACGCCCTTATGGGCTATATTATAATATTATATTATACAATATTATAATATTATATTAAATATTATAATATTGTATTATATAATATTATAATATTATATTAAATATTATAATATTGTATTAAATATTATAATATTGTATTAAATATTATAATATTGTATTATAGAATATTATAATATTATATTAAATATTATAATATTGTATTAAATATTATAATATTGTATTATATAATATTATAATATTATATTAAATATTATAATATTATATAATATTATTTTATAAAATATTATACTTTTTACGAATTGGGATAGTGCATTGCTACAGAATTGGAAGAACATAAAACTTCCCTTTCCAAGTAGCTTGTTGAAACCAAAATCAGAGAATTGGAATAGGAAGGAAACCAAATGGAGAGCCCCACAAGAAGATTATGTAAAGTTGAATTTTGATGGAGCTTCGAAAGGTGACCCTGGAGAATCAAGAGTAGGGATCTATTTGTGGAATTATTAGGGTAAGGTATTACTTTTATGTTCAAAATATCTTCATAAAGGATCTAATAATTTAGTTGAAGCCAAACCGTTACTTTTAGGACTGGAGTTGGCACTTCAGTAAGGTATTGATAATATCCATATTGAAGGTGATACTTTATTGATCATCAATGCGTGCAAAGAGTCCTTCAAAGAGTTTGGGATATTCTGGATAAATTTAAAAACTTTGTGATATCACATACCTTCCATGAAGGTAATGTGCTAGCAGATTTGCTAGCAAGTATGGGTACCACAAAGCAAGAAATAATTAGTCTTGTTGACTCATCTTTGATTGACAATTTTCCTCACATTGTTGAGATAATTCAGCAGGATACTCTTCATATTCAGTAAAGACCAATCCCAATCCAGCAATAAAGTATTATATTTTGTTAAATTAGAAGACACTTTTAGGAGGGTATATCTAAAATGGATTTTGAGCAGGATATGTTAAACACTTTCCTTGTGCACGATATGCAAAAATTAGTATATCTGATATTCTATGGCATTCCTCGCCATGATTATACCTTGGGATTCAAATATTATCATTACAAGATAATGATGTTGATTGTTAATTTGAGGTATGTGTTATACTTCCAATGGTACTACATGGTTATCATCATACACTCCAAATCTTCCTTTAGCGATATATAATTCTGAGGTGATTGAACGGGTCCCTCTAAAGATTGGCCAAAAATGTTTTTACCACCTCACTAGTGAATTTTGGAGCATTGTATGATGGTGCCCATATGGTACTCTTCATGGGGAATGTACCTCACATTTAATTTTGTAGCATTTTATGCTCTTCGCACGATTTGGCATATTTGAATTGATCTTGCATCATTAAACACCCATCCAAAAAATGTGTGAAGGAATACAGCTTTTAAATGCTTTTTACACTTCTTTTTGTCATCGAAAATTTTCTTTGGCAAAGCATAGTTGAAGTTCCAATTCTGCAAATTTATGTAATCGTGGTGCCGCCATGGCTCTCTGACCATGGAACTTGAGGATTTGCTACCCAGTCCAACACTGGGAATGGCCTTTTGAATCCAACCTCTCACAAGGGGATTTGAGCCTCATTTTCAAGATGGACTCATTACATGTGGAGGATTCAATTCAAGGAATTCTAGGTAAGGAAATAACGAGACCAAGGGCAAGAAGGCTCATCTTCCCTTTGTAAGTTCTTTCGGTTTTTCTTTTTAATGCTATGGATTTACTCTAGTCTTTGGGGGAATTAGAATCAATCGTAGCAAAATTTGTGAAACCCTAATTTATTGAAAAGAAAAATCTACTGTATGTTGTTCAAAGCTATAATTTGTTTAGTGGAGAGGGATATATTGGTGGTCTATTCCCGTGTGAATATGTTAAGGAAAGATATGGCTATGAGGAAGTTTTCAAAGCCATCCGGTCAGGAATTGAATTCAAAAATGAATATGTTTTGATGTCTTCCCTAAAACAACATGGCAAAAGGTTTAGCAAAACATTGGAATATGAAATCAAGGAAAAAATTGATGCCATTTTATTCCTATGGGACTATATGCAGAAACCGTTTTTCAGCCGTGTTGCAGGGAAAAAAGTATTAGGAAGTGAGGAATCAAATACACATCTTCAGACATTTCACGGCGCCTTGCATGCAAGAATTTACATTGTACCTGACCAGGGTTTGATGCATCCCAGCCAGCTCAGCATTATGGCTCAAACTAAAGATGAAGTAGCCCAGTTCACTAGTTACTACTTCTTTGCAAATGAAATGGCGGGTGTGAAGAATGTACAAGCAGAACCACAAGACAGGAATTCAACATGTGATGAATGAATGGAAGAATAGCCAAAGTTTTTGTCAGTCAAAATTTTGTTTTTTTCTAATTGAGGCTTGTTATGCATCATTTGCCTCATTTTTCCTTAGCCATGTATCTCTCAAGTAATTTAAATTTTATAAGGTGAGTGTATTGAAGATACTTTTTTGATAATCTGCATACTGTCCCTATGGCACGGGGAAAATTTGTAATCTTTGTAATAATATGAGTCAAACTATAAAATATTTTGGGCTATAACCGGAGGTATTTTTCCTAGTTCTTTCATGTCAGTATGCCCTCTGAACCAGGTATATGTACATATTTATTACATATATTATTAAAATATTGTGGCCCGCCACTTTTATCAAAATATATATATATATATTATAATATTATATTATATAATATCATAATATTATATAATATAATATCATAATATTATATTATATATTATTATAATACTATATTATATTATATTATATTATAATATTATATAAGCTAGAGATTTATGCAATAAGCGAGAGATTCCATTTTGAAAAAAATTTAGCAACAAAAAGAAAAGCTCTAATCGCTATCAGATCTTGCCCTAATTTCATTTTAAGAAACATACTCTAAAACCCTTTGTCCAAACCTCATTTTCAGGCTACAAGTTGTCGAATTGGAGAAGTGAAAGATTGCAACACGAAAGGATAGATTCAGTTGGAGGGATGGAGGACGAACTGAGCCATCTTGTGGAACTCACTTTCTTGAATACCAGCAAAGAAGAGTTTGGAGGAGCAATGAAAAATAGTGGCAATCCGATCCATCTTATTTGGGACCTCTCTCACTATTTTCTTCCTTTGTTTTTTCTTAATTTTTGCAAAAAAATATTTTTAAGGGCACCCTATGCTTCACTGGATCTTGGTCTAACTTTCATTTTAATAAACATATTCTAAAACCCTTGTCAAAACCTTATTTTCATGTTGCAACTCACAATATTGGAGAAGTGAAAGGTTAATACCAGCGAGGAAGAGTTTGGAGGATCCAAAACCAATAGCGGCGGGAAAGCAACAAAAACTAACTACATTATCGATTGCAAAAAAAGGGTAAGAGATGCTATAATGTAAAAACCTAAATGTGTTCACTATCGGATCTGTCCATAATTTCATTTTTTAAACATACTCTAAAACCCTAATCAAAAGCTTATTTTTAGGTTGCAACTCACCAAAACAAAGAAGTGAAAGGCGAATACCAACGATGAAGAGTTTGGAGGAGCCAAGTGGTTATTTTTTGTAGGCGCATGCATGAGTGTATGTATTACAGAGTATGGTGGGATGAAAAAGTTGTTGATGCATGCAGGGGGTCAAGAAATTCATGTTCAAAACCCATGATGTTGGGCTAAGGCAACAGGGTTGATCTAGTGTTACGGTAGCTACAGTATGTGGGGACCTGCCTAGGTAGGAGAAGACTTGCAAACATTAATGCTAAGAGAGTTAAAAAAGTTAGAAGTATAGTTGGAATGTGGATTGAAACAAATTTGAACCAAAAGGGTGCAATTTAAGATATAAATATTAACACAACTATTACATAATGTATGATATTTTAATGTTACACATTTCCTAAATATTTAAAAGGTTGTTGCAATAAAAATGAAGTAGAATTGGAATAGTTCTTCCTTGGTATCTTGTTTTAGAAAGAATAGTTATTTAAGGAGGCACTTGATCTTGAGGAAGAGGTGAAATTTATTTTTAACTTTTAATTTATATTTATTCTTTTGAATTGAAGTTTATTTATTTGTTATTTTATTGTTTATTATTAGTTTTTAAGTTTATGTTATTGTAGGTATTATTAGTTTATAAAGGGTGAATTTTAATTTTTTTAATTTTTTTTAAATAAAACACCTTAAAATTTTTGCTAAGTTTGTCCCTTGGAAAGATCATCCTTGTGAAATTCTTCACTTTGAAAAGGATAAGTCATTTTGAACCACATTTGAAATCTCCAACTCAGAATTTCTAGATAAAATCTCTAAGTCATTTTGATTATGGACAGGTACAGAGCAAGGAGAAAATACAAAACCAGTGTCTTCTAGATGCATTTAAAGCCCACCTCATGTGCAACAATGGCATCATTGAAGACATGCATTCACATCGATGGCTTTTTAGACTTAGTTTTTTTTTTTTTCAATTTTAAAAGCATAATAAATTAGCAATTTGCATACTACGAAAGATTTTGTCTTCAAAACTCTGTATAGAGTTCTTTGTAACATATTTTATATACAATTTGAATATACAAAGAAAATTATTTTCAATCCTTTGAGGAGATTTGTTGAATTTTTATGATTATTTTAGTTTATAAATGACTAAAATGACTACCATGACTAAATAAATGACTAAACAATGACTAAATAAATGACTAAAATGACTACAATGACTAAATAAGTGATAAAACAGTGATTAAATAAATGACTACAATGACTAAATAAATGATTACCATGACTAAATAAAATGACTACCATGACTAAATAAATGACTACCATGAATAAATAAACAATTACCATGACTAAATAAATGACTACCATGACTAAATAAATGACCAGTTAACAACAATCAATGACTAAATTAACGACTGAATATACTACCAAATTGATCAATCAAAACAACCAATAAATGACTAAAAATGGTTTAGTCATAAAATTGGTAGCGTTATAAATGATTGGCAATAAACTATTAATGGTCATGTGACCAAGCTAATGGTAACATGACCAATTTTTAGTAGCTTTTTTAGTCATTTATTTCTATTTTTGTACTAGTGATTCTTTTGTTTCCTTTATGGTAGTTGTACCATGTGAACCAAATGTTTTTTTTTATTTTTGTGAGCCCTCTATAGGATCAAAGAATTTAATCTTGTTTTTCATTTTATACCAGAAGAGTTTTTCATTTCCTTTCCACCCCATGTCACAGCCCCATGTTTTATCTTCCATATTCTCTATCATATTGAATTCACCCATATAATCCATGGCATATCTTGTAGATTGATTATCTAGTCCCATAGTTCACATCTTTATCTATAATCATTTGAGGCATATATAGAGCATATACCAAATTTTTTATTTTTCAATTATGGCCCATGATGCATGTTGTGCATGTTTTGCACACACGCCCCGTCGTAGGCAGGGACCCCCTTTTTTTTTCTCCCAACAAGCTATTTTGCTCCTATCTTGTTTTGTGTACCCCACTTTCCATGCCCAAATTGGTCATGTTCCTTCAAACAATCAAATTACCCTTACCAAATTCACTTACTTGGGGTATTCAAGTCCATGGAGAAACAAAGTCCCCCATCCCTTTTCTACCTTTTGTCTTGTTCCTACTAACTTGGTCCATGATCACTTGATTCGCTTTTTTCTACATTTTTGACTTTGGGGGCAACTTTTTGGTGGATTTGGGATGTGTTTGTGGTGCCTAAGTGAACTGCCAAGGTTTCGTCAACGTTCCGTTAAGTTTCGGTGGTTTCAGAACTTTCCCTCTGGAACTCCCTCCCTCTTTGGTTGTTTTGGAAACATTTGTGGACCCCCGCCAGTCCTGTTTCTACATTTTTTACTTTGGGGGCAACTTTTTGGTGGATTTGGGATGTGTTTGTGGTGCCTAAGTGAACTGCCAAGGTTTCATTAGCATTCCGTTAAGTTTTGGTGGTTTCGTAACTTTCCCTCCAGAACTCCCTCCCTCTTTGGCTATTTTGGAAACATCCATGGACCCCCACCGACCCAGTTTCCACATTTTTGACTTTGGGGATAACTTTTTGGTGGATTTGAGATGTGTTTGTGGTGTCTAAGTGAACTGTCAAAGTTTTGTCAATGTTCCGTTAAGCTTCGGTGGCTTGAGAACTTTCCCTCCGGAACTCCCTCCCTCTTTGGTTGTTTTGGAAATATCTGTAGACCCCTGTTGGTCCACTTTTCACATTTTTGATTTTGGGGATAACTTTTTGGTGGATTTGGGATGTGTTTGTGGTGCATAAGTGAACTTCCAAAGTTTTGTCAACGTTCCGTTAAATTTTGGTGGTTTCAAAATATTATGTCCAGAACTCCCTACCTCTTTAGCTGTTTTGGAAACATTTGTGGACCCCCATCGGTCCGGTTTCCACATTTTTGACTTTGTGAATAACTTTTTGGTGGATTTGGGATGTTTTTGTGGTGCCTAAGTGAACTGTCAAGGTTTCATCAACGTTCCGTTTAGTTTTGGTGGTTTTAGAACTTTTCCTCTAGAACTCCCTCCCTCTTTGGCTGTTTTGAAAATATCAGTGGACCCCTACCGGTCCGGTTTCCACATTTTTGACTTTGGGGATAACTTTTTGGTGGATTTGACATTTTTTTGTAGTGCCTAAGTGAACTGTTAAAGTTTTGTCAATGTTTCGTTAAGCTTCGGTGGTTTCAAAACTTTCACTCTAGAACTCCCTCCCTCTTTGGCTATTTTGGAAACATCCGTGGACCCCTACCGGTCCGCTTTCCACATTTTTTACTTTCGGGATAACTTTTTGGTGGATTTGGGATGTGTTTGTGGTGCCTAAGTGAACTGCCAAAGTTTCAGTGGTTTTAGAACTTTCCCTCCAGAACTCCCTCCCTCTTTGGCTGTTTTAAAAACATCTGTGGACCCCCGTCAGTCCGGTTTCCACATTTTTGACTTTGGGGATAAATTTTTGGTGGATTTGAGATGTTTTTGTGGTGCTTAAGTGAACTGCCAAGGTTTCGTCAACGTTCCATTAAGTTTCAGTGGTTTCGAAACTTTCCCTTTGGAACTCCCTCAATCTTTAGCTATTTTGGAAACATCTATGGACCTTCGTCGATCCGGTTTCTAAATTTTTGACTTTGGGGATAACTTTTTGGTGGATTTGGGATGTGTTTGTGGTCCCTAAGTGAACTTCCAAGGTTTTGTCAACATTTCGTTAAGTTTCAAGGGTTTCAGAACTTCATCCCTCTTTGGCTGTTTTGGAACATCCGTGGAGCCCTGGCGACTTAGCCTCTGAAACCCGGCCCCTACATGCTCATTTATGGAACTTCATCCCTTCGTGGCCATTTTTGAACATCCATGGAGCCCCAAAGACCTAGCCTCCGGGACCCGGCTCCTCTGTGGCCATTTTGAACATCTGTGGAGCCCCAACAACCCAACCTCCAGAACCTGATCCCTCCATGGCCATTTTCGAGACTCTGCCCCTCTGTCGTTGTCCCGGACTTTCCTTCCGGGCCGCCGTATGCTCATTGACTTTTCAAAATGGTGGTGACCCTCTGCCTTTCCCCTTCCAAGCTTCCAGTTTTTTTCGAATGAGTCCAATTTTAAGGAAGTTTTTCTAGGCACTCTTCCTTCCCCTTTTCCCATGTGCTATAATTGAAAAATCTTGGTTTTGCTATGTTTTGTGGGGTCCGGGAACTTCCCTTCCAATTTTTTGTCCCTCGTTCACTGCCTGCCCTCTTGGGCCCACATTAATGTTTATGGTCCAAATCAGCTCCAAATATGAATATTATGATCTTTTGATGATGCATGGATTGATCTAACATGGATTTTGCAAGATTTGACTAACGTTTTCCTTGATTTGTGTATGAAAGCACTTACAGCGTTTCATGTATGAAAGATTTAAGGAACCTACTGCAGGCCCATCAGGAGACCCATCGAGAAAGTTGAACAAGGAATGTGCATAGCTCCTATCACCATTCATTTCATGTTCGCCTCTCCCGCTAGCACCCACCAATAGGGTCGACGTTAGAAGAAGGCCTGTGCCATGGAAGTCAAGGAAAAAAATGCAACGGATGGCCTTGAAGAAAGCATAAGGGAGTTATCCATCTGAATCAGGGGTAACCAATCCATTGATGTCAGTCGTCAACGAGCTTGTTTGATCCAATGAAGAACACTGCAAACACATCAAGTAAGAGGGTAGCTTTTAGGCAGTTTCAGCTATAGTAAAAGGGCAATCAGTAAATGACAAAATTGCTACAATGACTGGCACTAGATGACAAAACAAGGAAAAGACAAAGATGTATTTTAAAATTGTTGGATAATGGGGGCTAGGTGAAACCCTAATGTAATCAAATCTGAGCCACACAATGTAATTCAATCCTATCCATTCATTTGTGCTTTGGAAAATTATAAATAAGGGCTTTCCCCTCATTTGTAAGGGTTGGAGAACTGATGTAAAGACATTCTACAGCAATAGAAAGTAACATTGCATGATTTATGGGTGTTCCTTTTGATTTTTCTCTTTATGTATGCATGGTTCAACTTCCCTATTAGCTTAAGTGTTAGTTTCTTGAATGGAAGTGGTGATGGTGATTGATGTTTCAGTATTTGATGAATTTCCAGCTCATGGTTTTTGTAATTCATTGATGATGAGTCACTTTACAGAGCTAGTTTGAGCTCTTTACGTCATTGCTGCAATTTAGTTCAATTACATGTGCATGATGTGCGTGTGTAATCTAAAAATTTGTAATCCTTAGAAGATTGCACTAGTTTTGTGTAGCTGTAGGTTTCTCTTGGTCAAGCAAAACTTAGTTTAGGAAGTCTGTCTACTATAGCAGCCACCATTGTTACTATTCATTTGTAGCATAGGATTAGAACAGCTTTCTTAACCCTTCTCCTTTTGCTATTTTTTTTTAGTCCTTGGTTAGAGTAGGATCCAAAGCATCACCATGAAGCTAAATCAGATGAACTTGATGAGTTTTAGCTTGTTGTTTTGAGTGGACAACTTGCACTATTCATTCACTTCCAGCACTTTGAAACTACATTTGCAAACCCAACTTCCCATGCTTTGTAACTCATCTGTAAGACTACCTTGTGATTCCAGCAAATCACATCAAACAATTGAGATATTCCAAGCACTGTCAAGACCTGACATTAGAGACCTTGGGATAGTGTTCTGCAATTTGATTGTGGAAGATTGTCTTTCAAGAGAGGTAGTGCATCTATGCATTGCCTATGTTGAGAAATGCATAAAATACACATCAACAGAACTGGCGCTAGAAGGAGGGCATGACATGTTGAGTCTACAAAGCTGAAAGTTGGTACTTCAAAAAGAGCACTTTCAAAGAAGAAATCTGAGATAGGGAGATCTATTTTAATGCTAAAATCAGAAAATTTTAAAGGAAAGTAGAAGCTGAGTCAAAATGGAGCAGCATGCACAAATTGACATCACTCAGTTGCATGCAGATTTAAATAAGAGATTGAAGAAGCCATTGGAGCAATTCGTGTTGGTAGATAGATGTTGGATCCATTGCACTCATAGGCACAACGAATTGGGATG
Organism: Sequoia sempervirens; assembly: GCA_007258455.2. Classification (NCBI taxonomy): domain Eukaryota; kingdom Viridiplantae; phylum Streptophyta; class Pinopsida; order Cupressales; family Cupressaceae; genus Sequoia; species Sequoia sempervirens. Next base: position 485,805,234 of record VDFB02000015.1, on the reverse strand, counting down.
TTTGACCTTCTTGAGCAGAATCGAAAGGGTTTTACGGGGAGAAATTACCTTTTGGAAAATATACCAACCTTTAGCCCTTGCAGACCCATAGGAAGAGCTGACAACCATGGAAGCCAAGGCGTTCAAGGAGTTGATCCAGGAACATTTGAGCAACAAGGATGGACCAAGATTAGAGGAAGTACTAATGGAAAGTTGGTGCAGATTTCACAATACACCCCACTTTGAATTCACTTGCTCATCATGCACAAACATCATTGCTCAAGCTAAGGGTTGTTCAGACAAGTTGGAGTAGCTAACTACCAATGAAGAGAAATTATCAGATAAGGTAGAAGAACTATCAACATCTGGAGGACAACAAAGTAAGGATGAACCAATAAATTTGATACAAGTTGATGTTGGAGCAGTAGACATCGAAGTTGAAAGCCAGAAGGAAGAGGTAGATTTCACTAGGATAGCAAGGTGTCTTGGTGAAAATTTGATTGAAAATAATTTAGAAGGCCTTCCCTCCACCAATCAAAGGTAGTCCTCCACTCCAGAAGAAGAGAAATTGGTAGGTGATGATGAATCAACAAAATTTGCAACAATGCATGTTGGGATAGCCAATGAAGATGATGAAGAATAGGAAGAAGAAAAGGTTGACAACCTTGGAGCAGCAGAAAATGATGATGAGAGTATAAGTGAAATTAGACTAGAAGGCTTCTCCTTCATCAATGACAGTGATCGAGAATCTGAAAATGAAAGTTTGGAGTGGGAACAACCACTCGCCACTATTGTCTACCATCAAGCTTCTTTTTCAAGTGATGACGAGGACCTAGTAGCAGAAAGATATGACCAGCTCATCTCTAAATTAGTAAAGGATTGGTCTAAACTAAGATGTCAAGTGGATTTGGAGGTATTGCTACTGCCAAATTGGTGCAGACTTCATGATTCATCACACTCGGATTTCATATGTGGACTGTGCCAAGAAGCCATCAAGCAAGTCAAAGAACAAGCAAGGTAGCCAAGTTCCCGACCTCCCCTACTTGCTGCCTAGATCGAAGTAGAAGATCAAGAGCCAGAGCTAAGTGACAACTCAGTTGAAGGTGGTCCTCAAGATGATGTTGGGATAGCAATGGAAGGAGGACATCAATACAGTCTCAGACTTCCAAACGATGAAGTAGATCAAGCGAGAATGTTGTCCACCATTCATCAAGAAGTTCTTCCTCTTGAAGAGTAGTTGTGTACCATAGACGATGGGCTTTTTGGCGAGTCTTTAGAGGGAAATTTTGTAGTGGAATTTGGTCCCCTTGATGAGGTGCCATCAATTGATGACTTCTTTCCATTGGGAGCTGCACTACAAAGGTATGCTCATGCCGAGGAAGAGCACATCCTAGAAGATGGTAGCAATGAATACATACTCCTTGAGCCCCCGAACAGTGATACACTAGAGTTTCCAAATTGGGAGAGGAGCTCCTCCATTTACAGCAATAGTAAGCAAGAGGAAATGAGTGAACATCATGATGAGATGCATGAACAACAAATAGAAGAAGACAAAGGCAAAGGTGCTAAGATAGTTGCTAACAGAGATGAAGCACCCAACTGACTACAAGATGCAACTTGGAGTCCTTCTGCAATGATCATTGTTGATCCTCCTTCATATTCAGATGGATACAATAGGACAAATTTGTGCATGTCATTGTCCCATGACGTTGCACACCACATAAATAAGGACAACCCTTGGGGAAGGAGACGAGACAACATGTTGCCCCTTAGGGACAGCAACCAAGTGGATCCCAAGTTTGTAGATGATTAATGTGGAGAAATATTTATTTTTGAAGAACTGCCAACCAAGGTTGTAGGTCCCATTGGTAGATTGGAAGAGTTGTTTGTTGCCCTGTCCTCCTAGCCTTATGCAAGCTTAATGTCCAAAGTGTTGCACCCTCCACCACACCCGCTCGAGGCTACCGATGCAACGATCAAGGATGTTGTGCTTGCTCATGACTGTCCAATGCTGCCACCTCCATGTGATGACATCCAGGTTCTATCCTTCCTTGCCCCTATTATTTCCCATAATTGCATTTATTATTTTGATTATGGGAACGAGGGAAAATGAACATGTTTATGGATTAACCATGGGTTCAACGAGCCTCCTCAATTGCTGATTTTTCATGATGACATGATTGAATTTGAGTGTTGCAACGTTGAATTTCTTTTTTCAAAATATAAAGATAAATTTGCATGGTTAAGAACGATAATGATTGTCTGTTTTCTTCTGCATGCATTACGAAATCCAATGAGTGTTAATGTTAACTCGTCTTGCCTGAACATAGTGCTTTGTAAATATCTTTGTACATAGCCTGTTTTGAGTAGTATAGGTTTCCTGTAAATACTCCGCTTTCCTGCTTTCCTTAGGTTAGTTGGTGTGTGTAGGTTGCTTGCTTTGTTGGTTGTTTTTTTTTTTCTTTGCTTTCGCAGTGCTACTACTTTGCTCGGGGTCCCTCTGCTTTTAGCTAGGCACATTTGTGCACACAACAACCATACTTATTTCTTGGGGTTATTCTACGTATTTATTTGCCAAAATCTAATCAAGTCTTCACAGTGGATGGTGAAGGTCTTTTGTTAGTGTCAAGTGATCTGGGTCTTTGATTTAAAGAGGATAAGTTGTTGGTTTAGTCCAACTTTGATGTATTATGAAATCTTACAGCCCTTACACATCTTAAGAATCTGACGGTCACTATAGGGGATTTTGTTAAGTCTAGTTAAGTGAAAAATCTAAAATTCTGCTCCAGCGCCACTGTTATTCCTAGCCCTGAGCGTGAGCTTCAATGCTTGTGGATTGAAATAAAAGAGCTAAAAAAATAAAAGAAAGAAAGAAATAAAATATTGAAAATTAAAAGAAAAAGAAAATTCAACTTTTCAAGGGTATCCGAGAAACTCTACCGGGGCTATGCATGCCCGACCGACAGTAGAGCAATGCTCGGGAGAATCGTAGTGACAACCTTGTCGGGGCTATGGACGCCTGACTAGCAGTGAGGCAATGTCTTGGATGCTTTTAGAGTTAGAATAAACTAAGTAACTTAATTTGGCAGAGCTTGGGTTCTTGTAGCAACTGAAGGATGGTAATTAACGCAATTGCACACACTTAGATTTTTAGCATACTGAAGGTTGGGTTGGCTAATGGTTTTGATCCTTTAGTTGGGCGTTTCGTTTGTTTTCCCTAGCATGAAGGTTGGAACTCAAGATTCTGGGTTCATGATTTCAGTTTGTCATCAAAATGCTCTAGAGCATTTCCCCAGCGAGTCGCCATTTGTTGTGCATGTTTTGCACACATGCCCTGCCATAGGTAGGGACACCCTTTTTTTTGCTCCCGATAGGCTGCTTTGCTCCTATCTTGTTTTGTGTACCCCATTTTCCATGCCCAAATTGGTTATGTGCCTTCAAATGATCAAATTCCCCTTACCAAATTCCTTTACTTGGGGTATTCAAGTCCATGGAGAAACAAAGTCCCCCGTCCCTTTTTTGTCTTTTCTCTTGTTCCTGCTAACTTGGTCCCTGATTGCTCGATTCACTTTTTTCTACATTTTTTACTTTGGGGGCAACTTTTTGGTGGATTTGGGATGTGTTTGTGGTGCCTAAGTGAACTGTCAAGGTTTCGTCAATGTTCCGTTAAGTTTTGGTGGTTTCAAAAATTTCCCTCTAGAACTCCCTCCCTCTTTGGCTATTTTGGAAACATCCGTGGACCCCCACCAGTTCGGTTTCTACATTTTTTACTTTGGGGGAAACTTTTTGGTGGATTTGAGATGTGTTTTTGGTGCCTAAGTGAAGTGCCAAGGTTTTGTCAGCATTCCATTAAGTTTCGGTGGTTTCGGAACTTTCCCTCTAGAACTCCCTCCCTCTGGCTATTTTGGAAACATTTATGGACCCCCACTAGTCCAGTTTCCACATTTTTGACTTTGGGGATAACTTTTTGGTGGATTTGGGATGTGTTTGTAGTGCCTAAGTGAACTGTCAAGGTTTTGTCAATGTTTCATTAAGCTTCAGTGGTTTCGGAACTTTCCCTTTAGAACTCCCTCCCTCTTTGACTATTTTGCAAACATCTGTGGACCCCTGTCGGTCCACTTTTCACATTTTTGACTTTGGGGATAACTTTTTGGTGGATTTGGGATGTATTTGTGGTGCCTAAGTGAACTTCCAAAGTTTTGTCAACATTTCATTAAGTTTCAATGGTTTCAGAATATTCCCTTCAGAACTCCCTCCCTATTTGGTTGTTTTGGAAACATCCGTGGACCCCCGTCGGCCCGGTTTTCACATTTTTGACTTTGGGGATAACTTTTTGGTGGATTTGGGATGTTTTTGTGGTGCCTAAATGAAATACCAAGGTTTCGTCAACATTTTGTTAAGTTTCAATGGTTTCAAAACTTTCCCTCTGGAACTCCCTCCCTCTTTGGCTGTTTTGGAAACATTTGTGGACCCCTACTAGTCTGGTTTCCACATTTTTGACTTTGGGGAAAACTTTTTGGTGGATTTGGGATGTTTTTGTGGTGCCTAAGTGAACTGCCAAGGTTTCGTCAGCGTTCCGTTAAGCTTCGATGGTTTTAGAACTTTCCCTCCAGAACTCCCTCCCTTTTTGGTTGTTTTGGAAACATTCGTGCACCCTTGTCGGTCTGCTTTCCACATTTTTGACTTTGGGGATAACTTTTTGGTGGATTTGGGATGTGTTTGTGGTGCCTAAGTGAACTGTCAAAGTTTTGTCAATGTTTCATTAATTTCGGTGGTTTTGGAACTTTCCCTTCGGAACTCCCTCCTTCTTTAGCTATTTTGGAAACATCTATGGACCCCCGTTGGTCTGGTTTCCACATTTTTTATTTTGGGGATAACTTTTTAGTGGATTTGAAATGTTTTGTGGTGCCTAAGTGAACTATCAAAGTTTCATCAACATTCCGTTAAATTTTGGTGGTTTCAGAACTTTCCCTCCATAACTCCCTCCCTCTTTGGCTATTTTGGAAACATTCGTGGACCCCCGCCAATCTGGTTTCTACATTTTTGACTTTGGGGATAACTTTTTGGTGGATTTGGGATGTGTTTGTGGTGCCTAAGTGATCTGCCAAGGTTTCGTCAATGTTCCATTAAGTTTTGAGGGTTTTGGAACTCCGTCCCTCTGTGGCTATTTTGGAACATTCGTGGAGCCCCAGCGACCCAGCCTTTGGGACCTGACCCCTTCGTGGTTGTTTCTGGGACTTCATCCCTCTGTGGCTGTTTTTGAACATCTGTGGAGCCCTGGCGACCCGGTCTCTGGGACCTGGCCCCTCTGTGGCCGTTTTGAACATCCATGGAGCCCCAACAACCCGGCCTCTAGAACCCAGCCCCTTTGTGGCTGTTTCCAGGACTCTGCCCCTTCGTCACCATCTGGGACTTTCCTTCCGGGCCACCATGTGCTCATTTACTTTTCAAAAGGGCGGTGACCCTCTGCCTTTCCCCTTCCAAGCTTCCGGTTTTTTTTGAATGAGTCCAATTTTAAGGAATCTTTTTTGGGAACTTTTCCTTCCCCTTTTCCCATTTGCTATAATTGAAAAATCTTGGTTTTGCTGTGTTTTGTGGGGTCAAGGAACTTCCCTTCCGGTTTGTTGTCCCTCGTTCACTGCCCGCCCTCTTGGGCCCGCATTAATGTTTATGGTCCAAATCAGCTCCAAATATGAATATTATGATCTTTTGATGATGCATGGATGGATCTAACATGAATTTTACAAGATTCGACTAACGTTTTCCTTGATTTGTGTATGAAAGAACTTATGGCATTTCATGTACGCAAGATTCAAGGAACCTACTGCAGGTCCATTGGGAGACCCATTAAGAAAGCTGAACAAGGAATGTGCATAGCTCCTGTCACCATTCATTTCATGTTCGCCTCTCCCACTATCACCCACCAATAGGGTTGGAATTAGAAGAAGGTTTGTGCCAAGGAAGTCAAGGACAAAAATGTAAGGGGGTGGCCTTAAAGAAAGCATAAGGGAGTTATCCGCCTGAATTCGTTAGAGTAATAAGTTATTATGCTTAATTAATTATATCATATTGATTAATTAATTAAGTCACTTATTCCTTTAGTTACTTAAGCTAAACTTAGGCACATTAATAATTAATTAATTATTAAGTGTGCACACTAGGGTTTCATTTAGGGTTTCCCTTTTAGGGTTTCTTGATCTCCTTCATAAGGACTAATCACTTTGTAATAATTGATTCTCTTAATGCCTTTTTACTTTGAGGTTTACAAAACATCTTCTTTGGTTCTGCATGTCTTTTGTATGTGACAGGTATCCCTTTGCATGCAGGTGATCTTGGTTTCTAACATGGTATCAAAGCTCCAAACCTACAGTTGCTTGTTCGTGATCTGAAGATATGGCCTCTCTATGAGTTTCAAGTGCAAGGGTTTCCACAGGCATCTTTTCTGCAAGATCTAGGGGTAGCCATTTTTTTGGGACACTATGGGCTCAAATGGATGTCGCCATCGCATTCATAGAGCCCCAAAACTTTAAGATCGCCTATCATTTTGCTCAAATCCAAGCAGTTGCAATGAGAGGCAAATTATTTTTTAAGGGCACACAGATCCATACAGATCTGAGCCCTATTTGTCTCGATTTCCATGTAGGAAAATGGTACAGGTTCTCTGGTTTTTTAATATTTTTTTCCCATTGATATAAAAAAAAAAATCAGGTTTTTTTGTTATTTTTTCCTACATGCAAAATTTTATTTTGCTATAAAAAAAAAAATCAAATCAATTTTTTGTTTGTTTTTTTTGAAAAAAAAAATATATATATATATATATTGTGCAGGGGTATAGACCTGCACAGGTCACATCCCTACGTAGGCCGTACTATACCTACACGGGCCCCAAATTTCTTCCAGCCATCCGGTGGCTCTATTCTCCTGGCGGCACCTCCATTCTAGGCAGTCGTCTCCAAACATCTCCGACGGCACCTTGTAGAAATCCGTCAGTGCTAAGATTTACTTTTCGATGAGCATTAAAACCGATCGGCCCTCTATTCTGCTAGCATTCTTCTTCGGCACGGCAGTGGCTACACCCGACAACAGAAAATAGAAGTTCTGGGAATATTCCGACAATGAATTCACCCGGCGGCAAAAATAAATGTAGAGGGAATATTCCTATCGGCCACAAAATATTCTGATCAGGAATGGAATATACCAGCCCTCAGATTTTTTTCGGAGGGGGGCATTTTTTTCCCCGACGGCCAGATGGCTGTCAATTTTAAGCTCACATTTTTCTGACATCAGCATGATGTCATGAGGACATCATCTGTACAGTTGGCCCCTCTTTGCCCCTCCTAGCCCTAATTTTCCCTAAAAGAGCAATTTTTTTTCTTTTGGTCATAACTTGGGCATACCGTATCAAAATCGAGCAAACAAGATATTGTCGGAAAGCTGGTTCCGAGTACTTTCATTTGCTATAGTTTATTTTATAGTATTTTTCTATTTTACTATATTTATTTATGTTTGAAGTTAGATGTACTTTTTATGCTTCCGAGCTCATAACTTTTTGCCACAATCTCTAATTTTTGCTATCTTTGCAGCATTGGAAAGGTATTGAGGAGCTCTATGTTGTTGTCCATGCACTTTTTCTGTATCTATCATAGGTTAATCACTTAGTCCAGATTTGGCCCAATGGGTTGTTTGGAGATTACTTGGATGTTTTGGCAGTTGGGAGGGTGCATCTTGCATCTTTTCACTTCATTTTCAGTAATACATCATTCAATAATTTCTTGTTGCTTCATAGATTCTAGAGTTGTTCTCGTTTGGAGTTTTCGAGTGTTCCATGGCATCGTGTCTACTGTTGTTTTATCATGATTCATTGATTCAATTAGTGACTCTCATCCAGTTTCAGTAGTAAACAGAAGAATCTTTCTTTGCTTGCCAGTATCAGGTTCCAGTGTTACTCTACAGAGTTCTTCCAGTGCTTCTTTGTAGCATGACATTTTATTGTAAGGGGGGTTTTTTCCCACTGGGTTTTTCCTTCTCTTACTCATTCTTGCATTTGTAAATGGGTACCTGATCAGGCCAAGTTGTCGGGACCCATCTTTGCTTGCATGCATCTTATTCTAGTGTTTTAGCTTCTCCCTAAGTTCATCTTAAGGGGGGTGTTAGAGTAATAAGTTATTATGCTTAATTAATTATATCATATTGATTAATTAATTAAGTCACTTATTCCTTTAGTTACTTAAGCTAAACTTAGGCACATTAATAATTAATTAATTATTAAGTGTGCACACTAGGGTTTCATTTAGGGTTTCCCTTTTAGGGTTTCTTGATCTCCTTCATAAGGATTGATCACTTTGTAATAATTGATTCTCTTAATGCATTTTTACTTTGAGGTTTACAGAACATCTTCTTTGGTTCTACATGTCTTTTGCATGTGATAGGTATCCCTTTGCATGCAAGTGATCTTGGTTTCTAATAGAATCAGGGGCAACCAATCCATTGATGTCAGTCGTCAATGGGGATGTTTGATCCAATGAAGAACACTGCAAACACATCAAGTAAGAGGGAAGCTTTCAGGCAGTTTCAACTACAGTAAAAGGGCAATCGGCTAAATGATGAAATTGCTATAGTGACTGGCACTAGATGAAAAAATAGGGAAAAGACAAAGATGTATTTTAAAATTTCTAGATAATAAGGGGGTAGGTGAAACCCTAATATAATCAAATATGGGCCACACAATGTAATTCAATCATAGCCATTCATTTGAGCTTTGTAAAACTATAAATAGGGCTTGCCCCTCATTTTTAAGGGTTGGAGAATTGATGTAAAGACATTCTATAGCAATAGAAAGTAGCATTGCATGATTTATGGGTGTTCTTTTTTATTTTTCTCTTTATGTATGCATGGTTCAACTTCCCTATTAGCTTAAGTGTTAGTTTCTTCAATGGAAGTGGTGATGGTGATTGTTGTTTTAGTATTTGATGAATTTTCAGCTCATATTTTTTGTGGTTCATTGATGATGAGTCACTTTGTAAAGCTAGTCTGAGCTCTTTACTTCATTGCTGCAACTTAGTTCAATTACATGTGCATGATGTGCATGTGTAATCTAAAAATTTGTAGTCCTTAGAAGATTGCATTGGTTTTGTGTAGCTATAGGTTTTCTTGGTCAAGCAAAACTCAGTTTAGGAAGTCTATCTACTATAGCAGCCACCATTGTTACTATTCATTTGTAGCATAGGATTAGAACAGCTTTCTTAACCCTTCTCCTTTTGCTATTTTTTTAGTCCTTGGTTAGAGTAGGATCCAAAGCATCACGATGAAGCTAAATCAGATGAACTTGATGAGTTTTAGCTTGCTATTTTGAGTGGATAGCCTGCACTATTCATTCACTTCTAGCACTTTGAAACTACATTTGCAAACCCAACTTCCCATGCTTTGTAACTCATCTGTAAGACCACCTTGTGATTCCAGCAAATCACATCAAACAATTGAGATATTCCAAGCACTACCAAGACCTAACATTAGAGACCTTGGGATAGTGTTCTACAATTTGATTGTGGAATATTGTCTTTCAAGAGAGGTAGTGCATCTATGCATTGCCTGTGTTGAGAAGTGCATAAAAAACACATCAACAGTGCCCTATTGCATGGTGAGGTTCCATGGGATTTTACCCATTTGGACCATAAGTTGGAAAATAGGATTATAACCCCTCTTTTTCCCTTCTCATGCTTTGTTACATAGTGAGAAGAATCCCTCCATACGAATTTGAGATTTTTTTCTAGATTAAAATTAACCACTTTGACCTCTTGCAATAAAACTGCATCTTTGTGCTTTTCTTGATTTAAGAACCTTCTTCTATTGTACTTTCTAGATGGTGATTCTAATCCCCTGATATTCAAAGAAATAAAATTAAAGGTCATCATAATCCATTTCTTGTGGACCTTCTTTCGAGTTCCTAAATCCTTTAAAGCATTTAGGAAGATTGAACTTTCTTGTCTTATTCCTTTGATAAGGGACAAAGCCCTCCTTTTGTTTTTGCTTTTTTTTTTGTTTTATCCAATTGTTAACAAAGGAAGATTAAACTTTCTTATCTTATTCCTTTGATGAAAGGCAAGGCTTCTAGGAAGGACATTGTTTGGAAATCTCCTCTTGGTAGTTGGGTGAAAGTCAAATTTAATGGAGCTACAAAAGATAATTTGGGACCTGCTGGTTGTGGGGGAGTGTTGCGTGACTCTAATGGTAGGTTTGTTTCTACGGTGGAACTCCCTTTGAAAACCTAGAAAAACCACTTTGCAGAAGCATCAACTGCCTACCATGGTCTAAAACTAGCTTAGTCTAAAGGCTTTAGGAAGGTTTGGCTCAAGGTGACTCCTTAAATGTTATTAGTTGCCTTAAAAAGATTAGCCCTCCTTGTTGGTCTATTGAACCTATTATCATTGATGCATTGGCTATATTGAATACCTTTGAGCAATGTTTCATTTCTCACATTTATCATGAGGGTAATGGGCTAGTGGATAAGTTTGCAAACTTTGGGGTTCTTGAGCCTAAAATGTGGGATAGCACTGATCCCCTAATCATTAATATTCAATCTATTGTCAATCATGATATGCAAGCTATTTAGGGAGGGGGTTCCCTTCATGATTATTTTTAGTCACATGTTGATTCTCATGTAGAATTTCAAGTCGAAGTGTGATTTCTTTGAGGAGAGATCATTTCATTTTAATGTTGATGTCCAAAAAGATTTACATTTAAGGATAATGATGATTCCCAATCTTTTTCGGTACTTCCACATGGATTGTGGGTGTTTTTAGAGCCTATTCCTTCTCAGGGCTTCTTCTCTTTTGTATCATTTGCAAATACCTGAAGTTGTTGTGGCTCTGCTCTGCATTCATCATGGGTGGTGAAAGGAATCAAACTGTTCCTATTTCCTATGACACTACCAAAAGCAACAAGAAGGTATGGGGTCTTTTAGAGGAGGGTGGCATAACTCCTTATATTGAAAGAATTGATGGCTTTGATCTAGTGGTTTCGTAGGCCTTCATCAATAGTTGGAAAAATAGAGTCCTTAGGGTGTTTGGCCTAGAATTTAGTATTATTGAAGAATCGATTAGAAGCATTACTAGTATGACTATTAAGGGTAGGAAAGTATGCAAGGACAAAAAGGAGTCTAATTCTAGCATGGTGTCCTTCTTCAAGAGGAACGAAAGGGAGTAACTGTAGAAGGCTAAATGTGGTGTCTTTGCTTGTAGCTCCATAAAGCCCATTTGGGGTAATTTGGCTATTGAAATTATCAAGTATATTACTCTAGAAGGTCACTTTTATGTTCTTGTCAGTTATCATTTTTTATTGTTAAACCATTTTAGACATAAGAAGAGGGTATCGTTCCCCTAATATTTGTTGGCCTCCTTAAAGAATGGTATTGAAGACTTTAAGAGAAATCCCAAGAACCCCATTCTCCATGAGGGTTTAATTTTACTCATTATGGATTATGCCAAGTCCTCCATTTTGGATGAACCCAAGAAGATAACTAAAATTCATCCTAAACAGTTGAAGTCTAGGTATAATACTGGGTCTAATACAGGTTCTACCTCTGAGGATTCTAAAGATGGGTTGGATGCCTTTATGGAGGTCTTCTTGGAGCCTCCTATGGATTTTGATCCAAAGCTTAAAAATAATGTCAAAAATTATCATCAACCCTCTAAGTTCCCATGATCGATACCCTTCATGGGAGGGAACTATGTTGATCCAAAAAAGCTTACACAATCTAATCCAAAAATAGCTTCTAATATTCTTATGGATTGTGGAAATCTAATAACATTGATATTGTTGGTAGTGAAGAGGATGAGATTCCTAAAGTTTTTGCTAAAACTCAAAAGGCTAAGAAAGGAAAATTCCTGACCCCTGCTATTAAGAAGTTGAAGGTGAAGGGTGAAGATCTTACATCTAGTAAGAAGAAGATGATTGAGGTTGATGAAGTAGGTGAGGAGGTTGAGTCCCTTGTTTCAGACCAGAAGAGGAAGATGAGGTTGCATGGAGGTAATAGTCTGAAGAAGGCAAAGGGTAAGGTGCATTCTAGTAGTAGAAAATTTAGGCCCCAGGAGGATGATGTTAGTGGTGAGCCTGATGAGACTCCCAATGATGAGCCCCAATGGTCTGGTGATGAAGGTCTTGAGGAGGATAAGGAGTTGGGTATTCTTGAAACTGTTGAGGTGGAGTAGTCTAAATGAAAAATTAAAGTTCCTAATGGTGGTTATAAAGGTAAAGAAGCTTTGCAGGAAGTGCAGGACACTTAGGATGCTCCTGAGGACAATTTGGTTAATGACAAGGATATTTTCAATTGCAACTGGGAAGATTTTCCAAATGTGTTGTGGATGGAAAAGGATGGCTCTATCATTTTCTTCAGAATTTTCAAATGGTTATTTAACAAGTTGAACCTTACCAATGTTAATGTTCACTCTTTGGTTAAAAATGTTGGGGTTAATCCTAACCCCCATGGGTCTTCTATTTAGGACCAGGTGAACCAACAGTTTGATGTTATGAAGACACTTACTAATGAGATGCTAAAATTGAAAAAGGATTTTGAGTTTAAAATCTTAGCCTTGGAAGATAAAATGTCAAGAGCCTATGATAACTTGGAAACTGTGGTTAAAGTCAGTAAGTCAACTCTCCATAATTTGAAGCTAACTGTCTCCAATTTCTCAATGAAAAGGCTAGGCTATGGAAAGGGTATTCTTTAGGTGTGATAAAAGATGTTGCTACTAGTTTGGTGGATCTCCCAAAGATCTAAAGTGGGGAGAAAGTGATAAGGGCTCTTATACCTGTACGTGCAACAAGACTAAGAAGAATTTGGGGGTTTCTTTGAAGGAGGTTATTGAGGTTATGGAAATGCATAAGATCATAGCTAGTGATTTGGAAGTTGCTGACATTTTGAAAAATTTATAACTACTTGTTGGTTTTGTCCTATTTTTTGGCTAGTTGTTCACTTGTTTTTTGTTGATGGGTGGCTACTTTGTTTGTTTTGATTATCTTTAAAAGCAGTGGTCTTTTTTGTAATGGTTTTTAGGGCCCCTTCAAAACCTGCTTTTCTTATAATCAAAAACAAAGGAGCCATCTCCTCTTTCATCTTGTGCATTTTCCTCATGTTGAAGATTGTTGTTCAAGCCTTATTGGAGCTCATGCCTCTCTATGAATTTATCTTTGTTTAAATTCTCATTAACCCTTATTGGTCTCAATTTATCTAAAAATCTTTGGTTATTTTCCATTGCATGACTCTTTTCTAAGCCTTGATTTTGTTTCTCAAGTTGTTGCTTGCATCTAGTACAAGCCTCAACACTTTTGTTGCAAGACTCTACCTCAATAAAAGGATTTTTCCCTTCTTGGGAGTCCTCATTTTTCTTTAGGAGTTCATTATTCTTTGAAATATTCTTCAAGTCCATGGCTAGTCTAAGGGTAGTCTTAGGCTTCCCCAGATCTGTCGTTGACTAAGGAGAATCCTCAACATTTCTGTTTAACTCAATTGGTACATTAGTAATCATAAATGATTCTTTTTTATTTTCTTTTCCCAAGGTAGAAGTTTCATACTCTTTGTTCAAACTATCTTGTTGATGCCTCAGAATCATAATTTTCTATTCTACATTTTGGTTAAAATGATGCAGATTTTTTCCTCTTTGTGTTTTTTGCATGCTATCTGGAGCATTTTCTCCAGTTCTTAATAAATTTTCTTCCCTATATTAGCTTGAGTGTCTGCAAGAGCAAACTCGTCACTTATGTTATCATTAAATTCCATTATAGATTTAGTACTATTTAAGATTTTGTTATTGTTTGCAATTTGTTGTTTAATATGGTTCATCACTATCTCTTGGGTGTTTTTCTTGTGCCCCACAATTTTGGTTATTTCCTTTATTAGGTTATTCTTATCTATTATTTGGTTCTCCATATTGGGTGAGGATAACACCGACTCCTTCAAGTTAGGGATTGAATTGTTCTCATCAAAGTCTCCTACCTTTTCAACATTAAAACTACTTTCATCCATAAATCTCCCCTTCCTCGAGAGTAATTCATTCTCCTTAGGGAGATAAATCAATGTCTATGTCAAAGACCCCTAAAGAGTCTGACTAAGAATTAGGGGATTCTTTATTTACATGCACAGGTTTTCGAATTTCCAACCCAATATTTATCAAATTTGGGTGGGTTCTTCTATACAGCTTTCACTACTCTCAATTCCCACATTTTATAAAACTTTTGATTTATTATTCCCTTTGGTTTAGGTTCTTCATGCCGAAATCTACTATTTTTTTCTTTGTTTTTGAGGATTGGAGTTTTGTTCCTCTTATGCCCCTCCTTTTTGTAGAGAAAGCATGTATTTACTTCCCCCCAGAGTTTCATTTTGCAGCTTAAGAATGAACTCTCTATTTATAATTCAATTTCCTTAGGGATTTCCACCCTAGGAGTAATCAAGAGAAGTATTCTAGCATCCATATGGAGTAGGATGCTTCTAGTTTTCTCAATTCAAATGGTTTTTTTGAACTGGGAAACTAATTGTGGAAAATCGCCCATAATAATGGTGACACATTCTTTAATGTTATCCATCTAAGGTATGAGAGGGTGAGAACCTCCTCATTTATCATGCTTAGGGACCAAGCTATTGCCCTAGACACCAAATTCCTGATTGTCCATAATTCCTTATCTAATACTTTCTTTGACATTTCGCAATTCCTAAAAAAAACCAAAAATAAACCATTTTGTATCATTCTACAGAAGGTATGCTACAACCCTAATCTTTTATTCCATACATTAATAATCCAATCATCAAGAAATATTCACGAAGAGATTTTATTGCAATCTAGGGCAGCAAGAAATATTGCTACATTCTTTAATATTTTTTCTTCAGTATCTAGGGCTTTGACCATATCAACATTAGGAATGATGCAAATTTTCCTAGGGTTATTGGGAGGGTTCTTACCTCTGCCTCCATTTTGTTGTTGGTCACCCTTGGGATTTCCATCATTGCCCGTTATAAATCTTGTTGTCATAGGGATAAAACTCCATGGCTTTCTGCAACAATGTCTTTAAAATATTTCGTAGTGTTATTTGAGGGCCCGTCGTGATTAACATTTAAATCCCCTTGCATATCATCTGGGGTTCGCCCAAATTTGACCCACTAAACTTCATTGAATGCCCCTGTATACAGCTGGCACAAAGGAATTGACTGGAGAGTATGGTAGTATGATTAACCATCGAGGCCAAGAAGGGTTGAGGGCTTTGTAATTATTTCACAAAGCATAAAACTTGATGATAAACAAAAACAACATGCAAAGTAATGAAATCCAGACAAAGAGAGAGGGCCAAGTATTAATGAATTTTTATTTATTTTTGGTTCCCATACACTTTAGGTGGAATTTTGAATGAGATTTAGAAATATGTTTTTGTTAAGGAAAAAGCTATGAGGATAAGGGATATGATAATAAAAGGAAGAAAAGTCAAGTTTTGAGAATGTGGGAATTAATATAAAGAAAAGAAAGTGAAGATATAGGATGGAAAACAAGGATAAAAGAGATTCAAAGAGGAATAGGTGTAAGGATACATGAGTTAGAGAAGGAGGAGGCTTTCAATCCCTTAGGTGGTCTATGTTTTTATCTTTTATGCAAGTCTATAAGCTAACCAAAAATTGGGAAGGTAATCTATTTTTTTGTTTGTGTAATCCCATCATTGTATGTAAACAAGATTTCATTTTTTTATTAATGAAAAGGAAACTCTAATCATTTTAAAGATGTTTTCTATGCGTTGATATCCATATTTTTGGTATGCTTATTTTAACAATACTATTTCCTTGCAAAATAGGTTATCCTATCATGTTCTTAAGTTGTTTCTCAAGTGGATTGATATAGGGCTGCACATAGGTGTATCTTTGTGTGTGGGTTCTTTTATTTTACCATAACTAAATCCAAGTGGGAGTACATTAAGGTTATGTTATATAAATCCATAATTCCCTCTAGATAAGGACATTCATTTTTGTGTGCTACATTGATTAGTTTTAGCAACATAGCTCACAACATTTAACAACTTAGAAGAGTGTAATGGACTAGGTTTTTGGTGCTACAAGTTGTATATTACCATCAATGTTGTATCAAAATTTACACTATAGCTCGAGGAAAGAGTATTACTTTCATATTAGGATTGGAGGGAATTCAATAAGTCATGGTTGTGAGCTTGTGTCCATATATAAAGAAGGTTGTAGTGATAATTATATAGATGAAAGAAAGTGAGAAGTTTATTGAATTATGATGCCTCAAAGGATAAGAATAGTAAAGGTTGCTACAATAGGAAACACTACAAGTATGATAGATGAGACAGTGGAAGGCATAAGGGGAGTGAAAGTAAGGATAGATACCCTAGAATGAGATAGGTTAAGGGGAAAAGTTCATAAAATAAAGAGTGAAGAGGAAGAAGGAGCTACTATAATGGGATAAAAGATAAAAATATAGATGTGATGATGGATTTAGGAGAGAGAATAATGATAAAAGTGTTGCAATGTGTGCACCCTTGGTCTCCTTGTGTTGTGCAGCAGAGTGCTCGAGTTCGTGACATGACTTAATCACCTCCCATGGATTCATTAACTCTATTGGTTGTATCATGCATTAACAGGTCAATCTTTTGATGCAATGACAACCATCTTTGAAATAATTGGTATCAGAGTTTGGGTCATGGGTATGAACCCCCCGCTTGTGCTAGGGGGGATTTTTGCAAGGTGTGCACCCTTAGTCTCCTTGTGTTGTGTAGTGCAGTGTTCGGGTTTGTGGCATGATTTAACCACCTCTCATGGATTCATTAACTCTAGCAATTGTATCAGGCATTAACAGGTCAATCTTTTGGTGCAATGACAACCCTCTTTGCAACAAAAATATATCTCCAACATCAATAAAGGAATGAGGATGAAGATAATAATATTTTCAAGATGTTTAGAATGTAATGAGCTAATAGATTGGCTAAAAAAAATATAGGAATTGTTTAAGTATGAAGAGACAAAAGACTCTAATATAGTGAAGGTTTCTAAAAAAAGATGAAAAGACATGTAGCACTTTGGTTGAAGGAAGTACAAGTTGAGAGAAGGAGAATTATTAGCAATAAAATCAATAGATGGGATCAAATAGTGAGCAAGATGAAGTTTAAGTTTCTACCAAGTGACTATCAAGAAAGTTTCACAAAAAAATATAGGACTTATAGTTAAGGTAATTAAGTTTGAATGCCTAAAATTAATATTTTTATAATATTCCATTTAGAGTAGGTCATAATGAGTTAGACCATGAGAAGGTAGCTCAATATGTTAATGGACTAAGGATAAAAAATCAAGATGAACTATGTATGATGAGGTTGTAAATGGTTGAAAAGGATTGCCAATATGTATTCAATGTTGAAGAAAAAATAGCAAGAAGGTAGTAAGGAATAGCCAAAAAAAAAAAAAAATATAGCTAAAGGTAGAGGTGGATTTAGTAGAGGTAGAGGGTAGATATAGAAAAATATAACCATGAGAAAGAGGCTATCTATTCAAATAATTGAAAGGATAATAATGAAATTAGAGGGATACCTTACCCTATGATAGGTTGAGAAGGACCAAGAAGAGGCCAAGATAGAGGTTATCAAGGGACTTGTTTTATATTTGGACAATCAAGCCATAAATTTTATGAATTCCCATAATGTAGGCCAAAAGGATCAAGAAGGAAAGAGGTTGCAAGTGCACATGTATACAAATGAGATAAAAAAATCCATAGGGTCTATTAATCATCTAAGTAAACCTAAGAGAGATGCACTTATGATGAAGAGGACCTTGTTTGAAACCAACAAAAAAAGAAAATCAGTTGGTGATAAATATTGCAAGGTCACAATAGATAGTGGGAGTACTAATAACTTAGGTTGAAAAGTGGTGGAAAACATGGGGTTAAAAAGGAATAACTCATCCAACTCCATACAAGGTGTTATGACTACAAAAGGACACCAAATATAGGTTGATTAAAAATTGTAGTAAATTTTTAGATTGGCACTTATGGAGATGAGGTGTGGTGTGACATTTCGCTTATGGATGCATACCATTTTGTATTTGGAGTAGTATGGTAATTTAATAGGAAGGAAATTCATGATGGGATATAAAAAAATCTACACTTTGGATAAATAGAGTCTAAGACATATTCATACACCATTGACAACAAGGAAAAAGAGGTGGAAAATGATTTAAGGATGTAACTAGTGATTGGAAAATAATTTTTGAAGGGGTTTAAGCATGAAAACTATATTTTGGAGTAGCCCCTAAGGTGTTATACCTTTGGGAGTTGAGGATCCACTGAGATAATTTGATGATATTACACCCAATAATCTTCTTAGAAAGAAGACTAATTAGAGAGAACTGTAATTCATGTGCAATGCTAGTTGTTTTAGCACCAAAGGAGGAGGATGAGTGGAAGATGTGAATAAATTATTCGGTCATCAAAATGATAACTATCAAGTATCAGTTTCCTTTACTTAAAATGGATTATCAAGTATGGATTTCTTACAGAAGTCTAAATAATTTAAATAAAATTGATTTAAGAAGTGGATACCACCAAGTTAGGATAAAAGAGAGCGACAAATGGAAAGCCAAATTTAAGACCAAGGATGGGTTGTATAAGTGCTTAATGACACCCTTTGGATTGACAAATGCACATAGAACATTTATGTGGCTAATGAATGAAGTGTTGAGACCACTCTTGGGAAAATTTGTACTTATTTATCTTGATGATATTTTAATTTTTAGCAACAATAGGGAAGAACATTTGATGCATATTAGCTATTCTTTTAAAACTCAAAGAGAAAAAGTTATTATGTAGACACCTAAAATCATCTCTTGATAATTTTGTTGCCACAAATTCACTTCACATTTAATTAATTATCTCAAATTTTCTACCAAAATTAATAAAATAATTTTAATTATTTATTTAATTAGTTTGACTTGTATTCTAGTATTAATTAAATAAATCAAGATTATTTATTCAATTAATCAATCATTTTTCTAATTTCTAACCTTGAATAAATAGATTCAATAATTATTTATTTAATCCCATCATTCCCATTTAAAAAATTAAATAAATAAATCTTTTTATTTAATTCTCAATTTTCTCCTCACATCATTAGTGCACTAAAAATAATTATTTAATCTAGTTACAATCATTTGCACAATTCAAAGCATGATTAATCAAGCCAAATCTTACCCAAGTTCCTAGATTGTCCATGTGTTCAAGAAAAGACATTGTGTGCACATTGGCATGTGCATCCCAGTTCTCTAAAAAGGCCTCTCATGTAATCTCAACCATCCATTCAATCAAGAAGTTCTTTGCCTTTCTCATAAATCTAAAAAAATATTTTTGGGCCTTCCAAAAGAGTCATGTTTGTTATTCTTACAATTCATCATTTTCCAAGAAGATACCCACCATCCAATCTCCTTGAATCATGAGGCTCCTATGCAGTAATAGAAAGTTGCAACTTGGATCTCATGGCTCCATTAATCTCTCCAATCAATCCAAATTCTTAATCCAATATCCATCAACTCTATAAATAACACATCACATGAGCTATTTTTTAGTATAACTCATGAATGCAAGGTTATGTTGTCACATTGAGCATGCATACTATCTCTCTCATCAAAATCTTCAATACATCCATACACTTTGTGTGCAACAACAGGATTTTAAGAGACTTGTTTTAATTTTTCATCTTAGGTGCACTAGCCTCTTAGGCTCAAGTAGAGGTAGCAATTAGGAGGTTTGAGTTGTGTTGTTTGAGTCTTTCATTTACATTCCTTTCATGCTTGACCACTTTTTGGAACCCCCAGTGGTACCCACATCCCTACCTAACCTTCTATCAATGTTTTTTTGTGAATATTTATGTAGTAGATTTCTTGTTTGATGTTTCTATTTGCATCTTGGAATTACAACTACCTCACATCCTTGAATCATTTTTCATGTTTTTCTTATATAATTTTAACACTTCTGGGCTAGTTTTGTAGGGATTTTAATTCATTACAAAAATAATTATTTGCCTAACCAGTTAAGTGCAAATTAACCTCTTATTTTGTAGGTTATCTTATATTTCTTAGGCTTAATTTTGGTTCAATGCATTCATTTCCTAATTTAGTGTCTATATTTTCCTATGTCATATCTATCCTAAGGATCTCTACCTCCATCTTTGAAACTAAAATTGGTCATTTTTATCATTTAAGATATTTTGAATTTATACATTTTTAGTTATTTATATTATCTCTCAAGTATAACCTATTTTTATGTTTGGAGAATTTGGTTAAAATAAAATTGATAATAGAGCTATTCATTTTTATGATATAAGTATGATTTAAATATTGATAGGAATACTAGTATTTTGCCAAGTTTTCTTTGCAAGACATTAGAGAATGTGGTAAAGGCCACAAACTACAAAGTTTAAATGAAAATCAATGCAATTATGATATAGTTCATATGAAAGGGATGCCCAAAAATGAGTATTTTCAATTTAGTACACATGGGGATGGCATCTTATATGTGAAGAAAAATTAGAGTATGTGGATATTCTCATGCCTAGTGATCATGAGATATATCTAAATGGAATTATTCCTAATTTAGGGAGGAATCGTGAAGCCCATATCTTTATTGTCAATATAATTTAGCTCACATGTCCCATGTCCATTATTTATTATAGTTTTATTTTTCTAACTTGGAGCTGAAGTGTGATTTCAACAAGTTAGAGTAGGTGCATTTTAGAATATTCCTTAGACATAATAATTATGAAGCTTTTTAAATTTGATGTGAAATTGATTTGCAAGTTTAATTCTTATAATACGTCTTGTCTAATGGATTATGAAGGATTTTCTTTGTTAATCCATCTTGATAAACTCATCATTGTGCATAGTCATGGCCTTGGTATGAAACATTGCAATGATGGTGAGTATTATATACATGGTAATTATAATATATGCATTCTATACGATGAAATATTTTATTTGGTACTAGATTGCAAAGTCTAGATAGCCATGTAAAGCTTTAATAGTGGTAGAGTCAAAAGTGTGATGAGAAGTGTCATGCTAAAATAAACACAGGAAATTCATGAAGAGGTTTTTGCATAGACTTGGGGCACTCATCAAAGGAAAAGGTTTTTAAAGAAGGTAAAGGTTGGTACTTCATTTTTGGTGGCCTGTGATCATCATAGAATGTTCAAAAAATATGAAATTAGAATCATTGAATGTTGAGTAGTTTCAAAGCATTCATGTTGATATTTTGATCTACATCTTAGATATTTCTTTTGTGATTTCTCTATAACTACAAGGGGAATACATCCTTGAACAAGAGCCGTTATTGGAAATTGATGGTGTTCCCCATTTCCTTTGCATGTAACCTTCAGTTTCATGGAGAAATTCTCTTTTCAATCCCTAAGATGGTAGGCTATCCATAATCTTTATGAATTAAACTATCTAATTATAGGTTTTATTTCTAAATTATGACTTTGTACAAAAAAATTATATCTCAAAAAAATCTTCCAATTTATATTTACTAGTTGATTAAGTGAGCTTTTAGCCTAGAATCAATGTTTTTGACCTAGTGAAGGGGTCCATAGAACATCATCAAAATGGAAAAATCTCTCATTACTAGCAATTGAATGGGTGTCAATAAATCATAAGGAATCTCCAATTCCAATTTGAGGTTTATTAGGTGAATTTTTTGGTCATGGTGATGGCTTATATGCTACACGCATTCATGTTTTGAAACTGATAAAATGAGGTCGTTGAATTTTAATTTTTAATTTTGCCATGTGAAACTTTAAATGAAAAGTGGGGGAAATGTTTAAACCTATGCTGAAACCATTCTTGTGGGTGTTTATGGTATCCAAATAGTGTTTTATTTACCCATTTTAGTTTCAAATTTAAAATGTAAGTACTCATCACACATCACTAGTGTTAAAGGGTCTCCACATGCCAAAATCATTATGACTTGAAGTCATGTGATCCAATCAGAATGGGGCATATGGAGGGAGTTTTCAATAGGTTTTTAACATTACAAATTACAAAAAAATTGTTGTTCTCATATCCCACAATGTCTAAGTAACCTTATGAATGCCTAGGAAAGGGAAAAATTCCTTGTATTAGTGTATAACATCTTCTATTCATGAGAAAATCAATTTATAATTTTAAAGTGTGAAATAAGGCACCATCCTATCCTAGCAAAAAAGTTAAATTCCATGTACAAGAGGAGAAATACCTAGCTAAACAAATATTCTCATCTATGGTTTCTCAAAGCTCTATCATGGAGTTTTAATGCCTTGTTTAATATTACACATTATTAATGATTTAAAATGTCTTGGTAATGGTTTTAAATTTTCAAATTTGAATGTGATGCATGGAAATGGTAAAAATGTCCAACAAACAATCAAAACTTGTAACCACAAAAATCACATGTCCAACCATGAGTGAAAATACCCAACACTAAGCAAGTGCTAGTTGAGACACTTATAAACGAATGAGATTGAAAATATTAACGGGAGAGGGTGCTAGTTATAACTATATTCAAATGGATTTGTGCTAGTTGATAATCATTTGGATGGATGCAAAAGGATTCCAATATCATATGCTTGATATTTTGTAACTCAAACCAAAGGCAATATTGTGTAGTCTCTTTTAAGATGAATAAGATGAAATCAATGAGTATAGACGGAGGGGAGTGAAGATGTTAAATATATTTTTGATAGTTTAGCTAGTATGGTACTAAAGGTCATGTTTTATTTAGCCAATGTGAAACCTAATATTCATATCTATGGAGAACTCATCAAAAATTTGTATGCAACCAACAACTTGAGAGAAGTAAAAGGAAAATTAACAATATTGGGAGTAAAGATTTGATTATATAAATGTAAATTGCAAAGGGACAAGGAAAATATGTATGTAGAGTATCAAATATGAAGACAAAATTGATGCTTTTGAACTATTTTACAAAATTACTAAGTGCATGAAAGGAACAATATGAGGAGTTTTGGGGGTAAAATGCATGATTTAAAATATATTTTAACTTTTCAATGAAGAGGTAAATGTTGGGGTGCTAGATTTTTCACCTATAGGGTGAAAATGAATCAAAAAAACCATTTCTATTTAAGTGTAAAAGTTTGGACATGAGTGTTTATAAAAAGGTGAAAACCATTTCAATTTACTTGAATGGGGACAAAAGGAGGAGAGATTCAAAGATGCTATGACATATTCCTTGATTCCAAATTTAGTTGTTAATCAAGGACTCAACTTGTGACATGTGTCACTCTAAAATTCAATCTAAATTCTCCCTCTTCTCTTTATATTATAATTTTTGAGTATTGTTTATGTTAGCTATTAAGTTCTAGGATAGAGGCTACTAGAATTTTCCAAGCCAATATTAGGTTAATATCTATAATTGTTTGTGATTTGTAATGCCAAATTGATGTAAAATTATACTTAATATAGACATGGTTTGATTCTTTGTTTGGTTATGATATTGGCATAGTAATGTTCATTTAATAAATCAACATGACTCTTTCTTTTCTTTTCTTTTTCTCTCTAACCTATCTCAATTGCTTCTAGTATGCTTCAGGGAATTTGAGAACTTTATAGGTGCACATTTGTTACAATTGTGCTAGGGTTTGGTTATTTAATATTTAAAGGATACAATAAAAGTTGCTATTATGAGTTGTTTATAATTAGAAACCTTTCAAACCTAGTATGTGGGGTTTATGGGTTTGGAATGGATTACTAAGAATCGAATGCATTGTTTAAGATATGAAGGAATTTGAGAGTTTATGTTCTATAAGGAAAATCCATGTGACATAATCTCATCTAAATTGTAATTTATCTTCCATAGTTGTTATTAGTCTTGAATTGACTCTATTCCTACAGGATAAGGCATTGGTATCCTATGGTTGTAGCTAACCCAACTCGTCAAATTTACAAATAATAAAAATCTACATAAAGGTATAACTTATTGAAGTTTATTTTCCTCATTGAATTTGCAGATGCAAAGGATAAGCAAGAATCATTTCCCAATTAATCAGCCCTTACCCATTTTGTATGAAGATAAATCAAGAGGTGTAAGTTATTTATTCATAATGTTGGTAAAGGTATAAAGGATCATGCATGCACCTAGTCAATAATTAAATAATTTACTTATACATCTATGAATACATCAATTATCCACATGTCTAGGGTATTTAACTATAAACCTATATGAAATAAACACAATATAAGTTAGTGACAATTTTTTTGGATTATGTATTGTGTCAACTAGACTTAGTTTTATTTTTGTAGCTATGGGTAAGTGCAAAAAGATGGGGGGAAAAAGGGGGGGCTTAAGTGGCCACTTTTTTTCTGAAATCAGGGAATAATGACCTTGGACATGAAATTGAGGATAATTACACTCAAAATTTTGAGATACAACAAAAACAATGATAATAGTGCTCCAAGTCTACTTTCTAAACTACTAATTTTTTTTTAAAATGGTTGAGATTAAGGGGTTCAAAAGAGGGGACCATAGAAATTGGTGTTGTTTTTGTCAAAAAATATAACATATCAACTTTTGTGGCTCCCTACAACGGTTAAATTTCTTTTAGTATTTTTAAAATTTCTTTGGTGAGAAATTAGCTAACAGAATGTAGTTTATGCTTGATTTTTCTGATAACTTTTTAATGAATATTTGATTTTTTACTAATTTTCAAAGTGGACACTTCCTAAAAAGTAGGATTTTGGCCATGCTACCCCTATAAATTTTGGAAACTAATTGAATTCATTTTTAAGATGCATAGAATGGAGTCTAGTTTCTAAAAATGTAATTTATTTTAAATTTCAATGAACAGTTAATTTATAATGAAAAACACCAAACACTTTTTTTTGCCAAAAAATAGACACATAAACAAAAGAAATTATACATCAAAGGCTTAACATTGTCAAAATGTGAAAAAAATTACATCATTAGATAGCTAAGAGAGAGCCTAACATTACCCAGGTGTTTGATTTGTTCGACATTGAAACACGTGCAAACCTGATGCTTAACAAGAACGTGATTATGTGAAATATTGTAGAATTTGCAAAAACATGTCTTTGGACGTTGGGAAGACACTCCAAGCCTTTGGGTTGGTATATCCAAGGCAAACACCAAGCCCAAAGCATGGGGATTCCCAAAGAAATAAATAACGCGAGAGCATTATAACGTGCTCAAATTATTTCTTAGTTTTGACATGGTTTTTGCATTTGTGCCCAAGACATGTCTACGAAGACATAACATGAGTGTGTCTACTCTATTGAATGTATGTATATTTGTATGTTTGTATGTATCTATGCTTGTATGACATGTATGTATGTATGTATTCATGCTTGTATGTATGTATGTATGTATGTATGTATGCTTGTATGTATGTATGTATATATGTATGTATTTATGTAACAGTGTATGTATTAGTGTAGTGTATGTATGTATGTATCAGTGTATGTATGTATGTAAGATTGTATGTACATATGTACATGTATGCTTGTATGTATGTAAGATTGTATGCACATATGTATGTATGCATGTATGTATATAAGTATGTATGTATGTATGTATGTTTTTAGAGGGAGGGAGAATTTTAACAGAGAGATAGTTATCTAGGTAGGGTGGGAGGGAGAGAGGAAGGGAGATACATGAGAGAGAGACAGGTAGAGAGGTAGTGAGTGAGAGACCTAAGAGGGAGAGGGGGTGGAAGGGAGAGACCTAAGAGAGAGGGAGTGGGAGAGAAGGGGTTGGAGTGAGAGGGACTTAGCTAGGTAGGGTGGGAGGGATAGAGGGAGAGAGAGATAGAGATAGAGAGATGGGGTGGGAGAGAGAGGAAGAGAGAGAGAGAGAAATCGAGAGTTGTGTAGGTAGGGTGCCAAAGGGAGAGACTTGAGAGTGTAGAGGGGGTGAGAGGAGAGACTTGAGAGATAGGTAGAGAGGGGAATGGGAGAGAGAGTGGGAGGGAGATAGAGAGAGAGTGGTAGGGATTGATTAAGTGAGAATACGTAGAAAGAGGGAGAGGGTAGGATAGAGGGAGGGAGAGAGAGAGGATAGGGGTTGAGGGATTAGGGTTGAAGGTTCCAATGTATAGGAGTAGAGTGTATATAATGTATAGGGTTGAGGGTTGAGGGTTTAAGCATTTAAGGGTTGAGGGGTTAAGGGTTGAGGGATTAAGGGTTTAAGTGTTGAGGGATGAGGTTTATGGTTGAGGGTATAGGGTTGAGTATATAGGTTTTAGGGTATATGTTTGAGGGATTATGGTTGAGGATTCAATGTATAGGGTAGATGGTTGGGAATTGAGGGTTCAGGGTTTAATGTATATTGTAGAGGGTAGAAGGTTGAGGGTTTAAGGGTTTAAGGATTGAGGGATTAGGGTTTAAGGGTTAAGCATTGAGGGATTAGGGTTTAAGGGTTGAGGGTGTAGGGTTTAAAGGTTGAGGGATTAAGGGTTAAGGGTTGAGGGTTTAGGGTAGAGATTTTAAGGGTTGAGGGTATAGGGTTAAGGGATTAAGGTTGAGAGTTTAGGGTATTGGGTAGAGGGTAGAGGGTTTAAGGGTTTAGGGTTTAAGGGTTGAGGGTTTAGGGTTTAGAGTTGAGTCACTAGTACACAAACAATAATATATGACTAAATAAACTACTAAAAATTGCATATAAATGACTAATTTTAGTCACGTGACTATTCGTGGTTTATTTGTAGTCATTTATAACACCACTAAATTTATAACTAAACTATTTTAGTCATTTTTAGTCATTGATTTGGTCATTGATTTATTCATTTATTTATTCATTAATTTAGTCATTTATTTAGTTGTGGTAGTGATTAATTTAGTCATATATTTAGTCATTAATTTAGTCATTGACTGTTGTTAACTAGTCATTTATTTAGTCATGGTAGTCATTACTTTAGTCATTTATTTAGTCATTAATTTAGTCATATATTTAGTCATTAATTTAGTCATTACTTTAGTCATATATTTAGTCATTAATTTAGTCAGTAATTTAGTCATGTATTTAGTCATTAATTTAGTCATTAATTTAGTCATATATTTAGTCATTAATTTAGTCATTTTTATTTACTGGTTTCCATTAATAAAAAAAATTACTTATCAACTATCTAAAATATTTGCACAATAAAACAACAATGAGAAGGTAAAAATAACTTATTTTATTAATCAAAAAGATATTACATTCAGTTGTGTAAGCTTGAAAATGGAGTTAAAATTTGTTGTCCCAACATGAAAGAACTTGAAAAGATTACAATACATTGTTGAGACAGAAGAACTAGCTAAAATCTACTCCAAAACCTTGCCTTTATGTTGTTCAACAGCTTACAAAAGAATAGGAACATGACTGTTCTTTTATATCATAACCTACAGCCCCTTACCCTTGTAATGCTTGTCGATCCTCTAACTGTCATTTGTGCATGACTATACCTTGGGGA
Organism: Sequoia sempervirens; assembly: GCA_007258455.2. Classification (NCBI taxonomy): domain Eukaryota; kingdom Viridiplantae; phylum Streptophyta; class Pinopsida; order Cupressales; family Cupressaceae; genus Sequoia; species Sequoia sempervirens. The sequence goes on along the minus strand of VDFB02000015.1, from coordinate 485,777,775 downwards.
CAAATTTACTTTCTCCAAATCCTTGACACGTAGTTTTGAAGGGTAGTCTGCAACACAGCCTATTCATGGACCTGCACCAGTTGACCATTTGAGAGATAGTTGTTTTCCCAACTAATAAGATTGTAATATTTTTTGGAGTAAAACCTTTGGAGTAGTGATTTCTAAGGCACCTTTGTTCTAGTATCTTGAAGGTTTTTATCTGGCAAGCTCCTTTTGTAGCACACTTCTTGATTATCTTGACAACCTGCACTTTTATGTGCCTCTTGAATGCTACTATCTCTCTTCTCAAGTACAATCCCTTCTTGAAAAGCATGTTTACATCAGAGTCATTAGAAAATGTTTCTTCATTTGAATCCTTAGACCCACAAGGTGCAAACATAGTGCAAATTTCCTCTGTTTTGTTCCTTTTAAAAGAAGGCTAGAAAACTATGATTCTTTTAGCATAGTAGAAGTGCATATAAATTCCTTTTTTGAATGAATTTTTTCCAAATTTTCAACCAAATGTTGTCCATCTCTCTACTTCCAAGTTTGGATCACTTCCAGTCATCAATTTCTCTTTAGCATCAATAGGAAATTCATCTTCATTAGGTGGATACTTTTGAAAAAAGGAAAAAGAAATCATGTTAATCTTACAGAAGTTTGATATTAAACCTGAAAGATTTTAAACATAAATCTTGTACATCTAACACTGCCAGAAACAAAACTGGATCAAGTGAGAACTAGAATGAATCAAAATGGCAGCTAACAAGAATAAGTAAACAAAAAGTGGCATGTTGAGTGGGTCTATCATTGGCTACAAGACAGAAACCACACCTTTTAAGTTTATGCTTTGCAAAGTTCCCAAATCATGTTAGTTAATTTATGGGATTATTTCTACAGCGATGACCTTAGACATAAAAAGTAATTATAATGGTGGGTTTATTCCCCAAGTTACATACTAAATTGAGTATAAAGACTGTTGTGTATTTTGAAATTTGATTAAAAAGGATCTACCATGGTTATAATCACTCAAGTCATTACATTCTTTGTTTAGCATCCTTTGTTCATGTAGATAGACCAATAAAATGTTAAATTCCTACTTATTTTCATCAATACAGATAAAACGAACAGAAATAGAAAGAATAAGATATAAGGAAAATGATTGCAATGGTCATTTGTTGGTCCCAATCTCATATTTAAACATACAAGAAACAGTATGTTTAAATTCTTAAATTTTAAGACTTAAGTGATTTCAACCACAAAACTGAACCCTCATTTGATTATCAGAGCTAATGACAATGATTTCTATATTTTGGAGCCTATGCCATATGGTGTTGGTTCCACTAATTCCTATCATTGAACTATCCACAAATTAAATTTTAGCTTATTCATATGAACTCGGAGATTTTCAAGAATATAATAATTTTGTTATATTGTAGCACTAATTACAACCTGATAGATGAAATATCCTACTATAGTTCAAGTGATTTCTTCTTAGTTGGTTTTTTAAGATTGATACTACAATTTAAGTACCCAAGCTTCTCCTAAGAATTGATTTGAGATGTGTAGGAATGATAGTCATTTTGTCACTAAGAAGCCATAGGGAAGACAAGAAACAAAAAATGCCCAAAATACTACCATACAAGGATCAAGATATTCTATAATATGTTACCATGCCTCTATGCATCTTCAATGTGTGCATGCGTATCTTGAAAGGATGGAGGAAGGCCATCGCTAGCCAGAGAAAAATGAAAATCCATCAAAAACCTAGATTTAGGGCATCACAAAATAAATACACACAAGGCCTAATCAACTACAAGAGTCAACAAGACCATAGAAATGTAGAGTGCATCAACATCTTTACATTGATGGAGAATAGTAGGGCAACCACCTACTCACATGCTCACACGAGACTCTATAACAATTGAATAGTCATAAACCCTAGGCATGGTATTTTTTTGTTTGGACAAACAATTCATGGCAGGTAGATAAAATTTTTGAAGTCCATTTGAATTTAAATCGTCCACATGGAGGAGCTTGGTTCATAAGCAACTTTGGAATTCAAAAGTTAAAAACATAGACATGTGAACCCAAGCAAAATACAGTTTAGTAGGAGTTTGGGGTCCAAAATGAGACAAGGGAAGCTCAACACTCATGAGCACTGGACAAGTGACACACACGGAGGACACCACATGACGATTTCAAATGGTGGCTCATTTTGAAAGAATCAAACAACTTGTGTCTGGAAACTTTGTTGAATCAGATTGTTTACAATTGAAAACATGAGAAGCCAACTGTAAAGTGATTGAATTTGGCACAGGTCTGGATTTAAAACAAAGTTGGATTTTGTAATGCATGACAAAGGTAATTTAGAACCAAGAGGCTAGCGAGAAACAACCATTACACAACAAGTGATAACAAGTGTTTGGCACCGATAGGCAAAGATGCCAACAAAATGTCAAAACTTTTAAGCATGTGTTTTAAGTTGCATGGTGATTATCCATAGGCAGTCAACAACAAAATATAAAAAGCACATAGGGTCATTGATACAAACAAAGCATTTGAAATTTGGCATGAGAAGAATATGAATTTGGCTAAGTCTACACATAAAACAACACCATTAAAGCAAGCTAAGGGAAAAATACACATAGACTACCATAAGAAAAGCTTGAAGCCGCAACCAAAGACCACCACGAATACACCCAAACATAGAGAAGCACACAAAACTAAAATATTAGGACACATAAGCCATGTAGACATACCATCAACCAGCCCTAAGAGTAAAGGCACAAACACACCATACAAGATGAATTGACCAAGTGACAAACCTATAAATTTATCATTTCCTTAACTAAAATAACACTATAGGGAACATCGACATGCCTGAGAACAAGAGTAACAGTGGAAAGGATACAATCATACAAGTAATGCATGCAAAATCAGGCCCTAGAACTAGAAGAACAAACCCTAAGGGCACAATGGCACCCAAAATGGAGCAAAATAAAGGTTGGGCCAACACTCTCTCTTCAATAAGACAACAGGGTGAGTTTCTATGGATGTAATACAAGATACCTTCAATGATAGGAGTACCATCCAAGAAATAGAAAGATAATTTGTCCAAAGAAACTCCACACTAATGGTAGAGAAGATCTAGTAGGAAGCAATCCACTCCAATAGACTAATTGTGTAATTGGAGATAGGGCAATTGAAGAAAACGAAAATAGGGCATTGATTTCCTAAAGGATGGCTTTTAGGCTTACAATTAACTCAAATGAGGACTTGCATATTTACTAATTAAAATAGCATGGCAGAAACCCAAATTCCACAAGATAAGAAAGAAGGAACCAACTCAGAATCCCCAAAATCAAAACCTCCCAACTGGAACTATATCTCATATATCAATAATCAATTGCACACATGAAAACCCCATCAAGAAAGAAACTATATTAATGTCTGCTAGTGACCCAAATATGCCAATAAAAATCAAAACCTCCCAACTGGAACTATATTAATGTCTACAAGTGACCCAAATATGAAAACAAAAACAAGTGTTACAGATGACAACACCCTCATTTGAAACTCCAAAACCCAAGCTAAAGAGGTTATCTCATGATTCATATATCTTCTTTGTAGCTCAAGAACCCACAAATACAAATAGCTATATGGAAAGAAACTCCCCCCAGCTCAGCCCTCCCATAACAAACAGATCAGTAAGAAAACAAATTAATCTTATCACATAAACAAGCATATTTTTTTGTAAATTAAATTCTAAATCAACACCAAAACAACAATTGCTTTATTAATTTACCTTAACTTCACAGAATGGGATGAGAAAACTTCGTTCAAGTTTGGAGTCTAGACCCAGCAGTGTCGCTTCCCTTTTCAAATTGTGACTTGTTGCAGCCAAAGCATTCATGGCTAATACCAATTATTTTCTTCAATGATAAAATAGTGATCTCACAAAATAAGCTTTCCTTCCCCCAAAAGCATAGAGCGAAAAAATGAAGAACAAGCCCACAATGCCAAGTTTTCTGCAACAATTTTCCGATATATAAAGTAATGGACCAAAATTACTGAAAGGAAAGAAATAAAAAAGGGACAAGGATGTAGAATCTATAAAGAAAGAGAGAATTTATAAAGTTGTAGAATACAAAAAGGTTGTATAATTATTTTAGTTGTGTGGTATCAATTACACCTTCTTAAATAGATTTCCAAAAATGAAATAGTACCTTGTCAGGCCACAACACACCACATCCTCATCCACATCAAACCTCTCTCTTTCCCTCCTAAAATAAATTCTTAAGCCTCGTCCGCTTAAAACTACAGATCAGATCAAACATAAATTAATTATAAAAAAATGTTATTGTTTAAAGATCTATAAAATGGGTCTGGATGATCCATAATTCATAAATTACCCAATAATAATATTCAAATGTTTCTAGCAAAAGATAAACATTTAAGATTCAATCTAGAGAACACAGAGATGAAGATGTATCATGTAGGCCATTACATTAGCTCTCAAATTTTATACTTGCTTTAAGCAACAATTCCTTGTGTGCCATTTTCTTGGTTAGTCCTCCAGGATATGAAAAACAATAGATAATGCATTGATCAATATCACTGGAAATTCGCATGTGAATGTTCATACATGGTTCTATTAAATCTATTTGACTAGTTGTTTTCTTCCCCAAGAAAAAAAATTGTAGGTTTAACTAAAATTACCATTGATATTTGTTGCCAGATACTCATTCTGGCAAGCTGATTATTTGAAAACTTCCAAGAATAAATGTAGTAAATAAATTATCTTACCATCTGCTATGATTTTGCTTGATCCTCACTTCTGATGAAATATCCTTCAAAGCATTTACTAAAGAAACAAGCAAATACACTAGATACCATTTGTAAAGCCCACTCATGGAAGATAATTGACAACCATGAACAAGTCATAACTAAAAGCCTATCCACCTACCTGGATTTCAATCATAAACTATATGCAAAAAGTTGTATCCTTTTCTCTCAAATTTTATACTTGCCTTAAGCAACAATTCCTTGTGTGCCATTTTCTTGGTTAGTATAAGAATCAAGTACTTTTCCAATGCCATGCTCAAATATGGCCATCCCATTTCCTTCATTGCTAATAAGGCATAATAAATTGGAACACAACCAGCAGGCATCCAACAAAGTCAATTACACAACAATTACATCTAAACAAACATTAGCAAGGTTCGTAAACTTAATCCTTAACACTAGTCCTTGAATGGGTATGGTAGCAGCCATACTCAAAAATCAAACTTGAAGGTTGGTTGAGTCTAGTCTCTGCATCTCTTTGATGGATTATGTTCTCTAATTAAATTTTAAAATTACTGAAATGGTTCTCTTGTATATAGTATTTCAACATTATGTTCATGCATAGAGGGGTAAACCATAACATGACATGAAATTGTATAAAAAAAAGTCTATCCAATAGCTTATAAAAAAATTTAAAGACAATCTATGCAATCTCCACATGGTATCATGTGACCTATACAAGATCACCACACCCACAACCTAAATTCTTTCTTCACATATTAATTAAACAAATTTCAACAAATTCATGACTTAGCCAAAATATTCCTCAACATATTTCAAGACATGAACCCCATTTCCCTAAAACCCTTTACCATCTTCTACAAAAGGCCCTTAGCCAACTTTCATAAAGTTGCCTCACATACTTTAATAATTGATGTGAAACCAAGCGTTGGAGCAGTCAAAGACAAAAATTCAACAATTGTTGGCAATACTCTTTGAAAATACACTTCAAGTGCACATCTATTTTTGACAGATTGAACAATAAAGACTCCTTACAAATACACTACAAACATGCACTTCAGGCCTTGCACAGTTAGCAGATGTAGCTAATGTTTACATGTAGGGATGAGATGGTCTACATGCCTCCCAAGCTCTCTAGAATAAGTTTGAACCTTACATGTCTAGTTCAATGGTTAGGCACACAACATGTTAGCCAAATTCAACTACACATGCTATACCAATTGGATTTTATTTAGAAAACCTAGATCACCAACATATTAGCTCATGTGAGAGGTCAATAACCCACTATTAAGCCTACACATGGCACGTGCATGCACAAACAAAGAAAAATAATAGATCATGCATCACACAATAAGTATAAGACAAAAAAATGTCAAAAGAGCTACTCTATTCATCCATCATTTGCATGCATTGCTCAACCATACAACATATGTACTAGCCTTTCTGCTCTATACCACAACATATCTAACACATCTTACTACATCATGCAGCCATGCTCTCAAGTGAATAGCAGGCATGCTTATATAGATTCGCAAGACCCTCCTTTGCATTAATTGCTTTACACATACCCATTAGATACTTTATTCCAGGGCCAACTACTTTTTCTATCCCAATGCAACCACTTGTGCCCAATTAATTTATACAATCTTATTTACAACTTTTGTTGCCAACAATATCCAAGTACGATCATTTGTTTTGTCCTAAAAACACTTAGGTACGAAGAATAGAGAATCAAAAAGAATATCCTTAAGGTGGAGGGAAGCATTAGTGCATGGTATAACTCTGATTAATTCAAGCGGGGAGGACTCTGGCAAAAAAATGAAGCACTTTGGAACACATCCTAACATTGTAAGCTTTGCTTGGGTTCTAGGTGCATGAAGTCATGCAGGTTTAGTGGATGAGGGTTGCACATACTTCACACGTCAGTAACCCTTATTGCATTACAATTTACATTTATAGTTGATCATTAGGTGTGCATGGTTGACCTTCGTGCCTATGCTGGCTATATTGAGGATACCCTAAACATTATTACTAAGATGCTAGTTAAATCTGTGGTACATGTGGATCATAAATGAATATAGGCTGAGTATTTCTAGAAACACTTCTTTTTTAGTCGGATCCTAAAAATGCTACAACTTATGTTCTTCTCTAAAACATTTGTACAAGGTTCAAATAGTAAAGAGATTGATGAAAGATAGAGGAACTAAAAAAGATATCAGGATGTAGTTGGATTGAAGGCCGTAAACTGGTACATGTTTTTTGTGTAGGAGATAGAGGACATCCACAAACATGGAAGAGTTATGCAAAGTAGGAGAAATTGGCTTGGCAAATGAAGGCAGCAGGTTATAATTAATCTTCCTACATCATCTAATGTCAATGATGATGATAATGCTCTTTATGAAGACCCATATGATGCTAACATTCAAGTTTGACAAATTGACATGAAGTATTATTTTTAATTTTTATGGTACTTTTGTTTACTAAATGCATGTTATTTGGCATTCTGAACTTATTTCCTATTTTTTGGTATTTTGAGTAATGATAATCTGATCAACCTTCCGCCATGAGAATATATTTGTGAGATCATACAAGAATGAAGACACATATTTCAGAATACATCATTTAACATGAAGAATAATCAACATTCAAAGAGGATAACCGAATGGAAGGCAATTGGAATCAAAGCATAGATATATAACTAAGCATAACAAGAAGAAAGAAAATATAGAATTGAGAAGAGTATATATCATACTCATACAAGTCTTCAAACCCACCACTAATCAGGTTTAAGTGCTTCCACTAGAAGGGGTCATTACATCATGAGTCTGGCAAGTCTGGTAGAAACTCACCAAGACTCATAGCTGAGAGTAGTACACAACAATTTTGGGAATTTTGATTCCCCACTAACTGGGTTTCTTTCTAGATTCTACTAACACTATTGAATTTCAAAAGAATCTTTCCAACCAACTGCAACTTGGAAGACCCTGAATTTTAGCAAAGAATTTGTTGAGCAATTGGACAACATTGAATGATCCCCAATCAATGGATTATCTTGTTAGAAAATCTCTCCACCTTAAATCAATTTGTGCCACTAATACAAACATTATTTAGGCATGTATCTGTTTTGTTTGTCTATAATCAAGAGACTGAATTGATGAGCAAACAATGATAAGTAGGTTGGGAAAGGTTTTCTCCTTTACATACAGTTTATGGATTAAATGGACTTAATTATTTGGCCGAGTGTTACTGCCTCAGCTGGCACACCCATCTGCGAAGCTACATTGTTGTGCCAAACCATGATATTATGTAGCTTTCGATATCTATATCGATAATGATATAATAGTCTCATCCTTCTTTCATTACACTTCTCACCATAACTTAGAAGATTGTCATTTTCTAGATCATCATTCTCTAAATTCAATTTGATTTTTGCATGTTGGTTGGCTTCGCAAGTCCTAATGGATTTTAAGTACTTGAGTTCATTTTTTAACTACTTCTGGCTTCTTATGGCTCTTTCTATGTTCACAAATCATTTGAAAGAATTTGAATATATGTTTGCCAAAACTAATTTTTGAAGCTAAAACACATTTCTTGTACTTTCCAGATGTATTTGGCCTTAGAATGCAGGCCATTTGGATATATGGGACTGAGTGACCCACTAATGACTAAAGATTTAAAAGTAAAAAAACTAACTAAATAGCTAATTAAACAAAGAATAAAGTAGTGGGGTCTAATTTAGCATTGAGATGATCTACTCCATTAGAGTTGACCCCTTTGATAGACTCATTTTTTCAATCCACTAATTATGAAATGAATGGTCATGGGATTGGTCTTGAGAATTATTGATTTGAAAGTTACTAATTTTGTAGAATGTAAGGAGCTCAATTGGCTATAGTCTATTATTTTTTCTCTTTGAGTTTTGATCAAAATAATTGGTGCACTAAAATATTCGTAATATGTAATAAATCTTTAACATTCAAAGTTATCGATCTACTCCTATTTCTATATATATTATTGTTTGTTGTTTTAAGTTATTAATACCTCAACATTCAAATTATGTCATATACGTGAATGGGTATGTGTAGCCATTTCCTAAATTTTGGGAATGGTTGAATAAAAAACCATTTCCTATTTTGATTTTTTTTCTTCTCTGTTTCCAATTTTCAGACAACCCAAGTTTAAAATATAGTTTTGTAATTACCATTTACTTACTTTCACAAGCATTTTATCAAATTTTATTTGATGAATCAAGAGGTCATTTTATATAATCTCATTCTTTTATCATGCTTTCAGAGAACTTTTCTATGCTATAGGTTGTCATTTTATGTGTATCCTAGCAAGGAGTCATGTTTCTTTGGAGGGACATTTGAATGCCAATAACATTAGTCTAAAAAAAATACCAAAGTTGCTTTTTTGTATAGAAAATTTATTGACAATGGAGACATACATATTTTGTTATCTGTTAATGCTTCAAAGGTCTTTTACATTCTCTGTTCATGGATGATTAATAAATTTGGACCATTCTAGCCTCTATTTATTTCTATTTTCTAAATTGTGTTCTTAACTGTACAGTACTTTAGTGACCAATCACCCAATCATGGCTGAAGCATGATGTCTTTGTATCATTTCCCTTACTAATTTTGTATTTAATAATGCTAGATGCTTTGTAGAACTGGATTAGTAACTATGATAATTTCTTGTTTTATACTTCTTAGGAAAACATGTTCCTTTTGGAAATAGACCAACTGGTTTTTTATCCAATCAACTCAAAAATAGAGTTATTATCACACTCAGGATTGTCCTAAAATTTTGGTTTATGGGACCTGCATAACAAATTTATAATAAGTAAATTGAACAATCTTTATTCCTAGTATTTCTAAGACAATTAATGTACTTATCTTTCCAAATCCTGGCAGGTGGTCTTTTTCTTGGAAGGACAGTAGCCATACTTGTTACCATGACCCTAGGAACATCAATGGTTGCTTGATAAGGTGCCATAGCTATGGTTGCTCATCAGATTTGCATTCAAGTTTGGTTGGCAGTATCTCTCCTTACATACTCTCTAGCACTTGTTGGCCAGGTGAGTATGAATGATTTTATGAGGATAGGAATTTTAAAAGTGTTTTACATGATGCCTTTTGGCTTGCAAAGCCCTTTGTGAAGAAAGGATTGTGGGTATTGTTTATACCAGTATTATAGTTGCTCAGAATTTTTGTATCAAGTCTACAAACATCATGAATAAAATGGTTGTGTTTAATGTTATGTGTAATGTTCATTGGTGGACTTGTATTTTTAGTTAGTCATGGTCAATACATTTACAAAGGGCCAGATTTGCTACCAGAAGAGTTATAGTTCTGATACAATATCAAGCTCAAAATGTGATGTCATTACATCTTTTTGATAATATTCTATCCATTGATGAATTTTCACAATGAGCATTAAACATGACAAAAGTATGATACGTGAAGATAGGGAATCGAATATTAGAAATCTTAATTTCCCGAAGAAGAAAATAAGTAGATTTTCTCTTCAACTTGATGAAAATTGGGCCCTCTACCAAGTAATTGGTGATTATTGAAGGAATGTGGAATCAAAAGATAAGGCAGCTATAAGAAAGCATGTTGAGGAAAAGTATACAAAATCCACTTCAATTATTTTAAATTTTGAGGAGTTTCTCCAAATAGCACGGGTTCCTAAAACGAAATGGGGACTCGAGTAAAATGGACTGAAAGAAATTGAACCAACTGTGATAAACACTTGAACTTGAGGATGTATTTGCAAACAAAGAGAAGGTAATGTACGAGAGAAGTATGAAAACCTTCAAAGCCAAATGTTGCTTTGGTTCTCAAGGGACTAGGTTTTAGGTCAAGTACTCCAATGAATGGATATATAGACGATTTCAATCACAGTCCTAGCTATTATCCAAAATTTTAAAACAAGTCCATTCAAGAAGCCACCACCTTTGGGAGAAAGAAAGAGGATTGTGCATGAGTTACCCACATTATAGCATTCAGTATTTCCACCCACAAATTTATTATGTTGGCAAACTATTCAATGCATTCCATGGACATTTGGGATTCATCAACTGGTCAAGTAACATCTGTCATAAAAGAATTCTCGCAGAAGATATAGTATCCATCAAAGTATGATTGAAAGTGAGTTTTTGCAAACACCCTGATAGACACATATGCAAAATATGGAAGCATACACAAAGCACACAAAATTATTCAGTATCCAAGAGGCATAAGTTTGTATTTCTCCATCTTTTAAATTGATTTGTGAAGACCATGGTGGTTATCATTCGATGAAAATGAAAGAGATACGGAAGAAGTGGTGTTGGATGCCTTTGAAACTTCTAATGAAGGAGATGGTGCTTTGGAATTCTACTGTTGGAAGAATTGATATTGTTGTGTTACCAGTAAGAAGCAAGTGCAGATGACTCCAAGCTACTCACATTCATGCAAGAATCCAAAGCATAAACCCTAAAATTGTGTGGTATTGCAAGGAAGAAAATCATCAGCGAGAGAAAGGTCTCTTGGTGGAATAGAATAGCATGTCCCTTTGATGCCCCAAAAAGGGCAAAGGGTCAATTTTGAAGAATTAACCGGTGAGAGGATTGATCATCGACAGGAGTTAAAACATGGTCTCACCAATATGATGATGGCACTCTCTTTCCAAAGAATGCAATTAATGATTAAATGAATGGGATTATGGAGTATATGCTTTGGTAGGCATATGCTTTGGTAGACATATGCTCTGGTAGACATATGCTCTAGTAGACATATAGTTGGATATGCTCTAGTAGACATATATGCAAGATGTGGAATCATAGACAAAACACCTGAATTGTTTGACAAAATGCCTCAAAGAGATGTCATCTCATGGAATGAAATGATTGATTGCAAAATGTGCACAAAATGGATTTTGCAAGGAACCTCAAAATATTTGAATTAATGAAGCACTCTAGAACACATCCTAACATTATAAGCTTTGCTTGGGTTCTAGGTGCATGCAGTCATGCAGGTTTAGTGGATGAGGGTTGCACATACTTCACACATCAATAACCCTTATTGCATTATAATTTACATATATAGTTGACCAATAGGTGTGCATGGTTGGCCTTCGATGTGACCTTTGAGGCATTTATTCAAATAGTTCACTTCCTTGTCTATGCTATGACATTTTTCATACATATCTACCAAAGCATTTTATCAAACAATTCACTGCCATGCTGCTATTGATGTTACCTAGAACTCTTTACTAAGTTGAACAGGTTGTCATACATTGCCATAGAAATGTTACCTGGCAGAGAAAGAGTCATCACTGTGCTATTGATGAGACTTGTTGAAACTGTTATAATATGGCTTTCTGATGATCAGAATTTCTAGGAGGATATTGAAGATGGGCCTAAGCCTCTAGGACCTTTGGGGTTGTAGTAGTTTTTTTTGGATATGCACGAGTTTGTTATGCAGTTCGCATCTCAAGGGCGCTACTTATCCAGACACATGCACCAAGTAGTTGGGGACATTATCTCAAGAGCTACAAATGTCTTTGCTAACACTGGGATGGATCCAAACAATGTTTTTCCTAAGGATGATCAGCTTGTTGACGTTGCTCAAGATGCCATGCTTAAATTAAGTGGAAGATCAAGAAGTGTTAATGGGGATAGAGAACCAAACAGTCCCACAGTGTCTATGTCTACACAGTCTATGTCTTCAGTGAGGTCACATGGAAGCTCTTAATTATTTACTTGAGTAATTTTACACGAGGGTTTCATAGGACATGTTGCTATTTTCACCTACTTTCTAAATCAGCCTTATAATTTGTAAGAGATATTGATCATGAAAATTTGTGTTTTAGAATCTATCAAGAGTTTCTTTCATACATGGAGCATTTTGATGTTGTTATAATGTACATCATTTTTTGGAGTATTTGTATTATTGATTCCATCAACTTCAAGAGCTTTTCAAGCATTCAATATAAAGTGGATGTCAGAACATGACTACATGTATACTAGCACACTGGAGATGAGTCACTTTGTACTTAAATCTATTTTTCTCCAAGTACAAATTGTAAAGATGATGGCAACTTCATGTGGAGGAAGTTTGCCATGTAATTTTTTGGGTTTATAGTGAATGGATAGTTTGGAAGATACACTACTGGTAATAATAACATTTAGCCCAAGTTTCATAGGTACACGTTATTTTCTTTACATTCATGGTAATTACTTGTTTGATATAATGCAATGCAATTCATTTTTCCTTGAATCATCGAGTTGTTGGCTTGAAGAATAGTTTAATGGCTCTACATTTGAGATCTTGCATGAGGTTATTATTTTAAACATGGAAAGATGTATCAAATCACATAAGATTCAACTTTACTAACAAAGGTAATTGAACCTGTGGAGTTTGAGAGAGTTTCCTTGTCTGATTGAGTCAATTATTGATTCATGCTTGCTTGAATCTAGCAAACTAATTTAATCAACAATTTTTTTTTGGTGTTAAATTATATTTATATATATGTTGTGAATAAGGATTACATCTATCCCTAAATAGTTAGTTGATAAGTGGAAGTGCATTAAACACTAAACTACTATTGTGGTTCATTTCATTGGAGTCCAACCTATAAGTTCTGTAGATTACTGGAAGAAAGCCTAGAGATTGAGCCTTGCAAATTACTATAGTTTAGTTACTAGGAGTGTGAAACAGTAGAGCTAATTGTCTTTTTATGTTGAGACTAGGCATATCGATGTTATGTTGTTGGCTTTATCCTTATTTGATTAATCAAAGATAACAGAAACAAGATATGTAAGAAATATTATTATTTAGTTTGAATAGAAGTAGATAAATATTTCTTTTCATGGATTGTAGGTTGGCTTTGTTGTATGCAGTCATCATGCAAGGAGCATCTATGAGTCCTACTCTGAAGACACTATTACTGCCAGCATGCTTTCTTAACAAACTTTCTCACTTCATGGGAAATTTTGTTGCCTTTGTTGCTTGAAAATTCCAATGCCTTTGCATATAATTTTTTTCTTTTACTATCATTTTGTTGCCCAAGATGCTGACCATATTGTATTGTTAAGAAATAATAAAATTTTTGTAAGTGAGAAAATGTATTTTTTGCTCCAAAAAAAAGAAACCTAAAACAGGTGCTTTCAAACAAGATATGGATTCCAACATTGTAAGCACTCTAGAACACATCCTACCAGTGTAAGCCTAATATTTGTACTTTAACAGATAATCCTAGTACATTAGTAATATATTTATATACATGCAATTATATGTTTAAATAATACATACTTGATTTGTTCATGTGTGCCACCAGAAGTTGCATTTGGTATGGCCCATGCTGCTTCTTTCTTAATATCAAACTCAGTAGTTTGAAGGAGCTGAAAAAGTGGAGGAATGATGTTTGCATCAATCATAGCCTAAAAACCAAAATATCCATTAACAAATAGCAAACCTTAAAATAATTTAGTTTCACACCATTCAACAAAGATGCTTCTCTAGTCTAGATAACAAATAGAAAGACCTGAATTTTTTCTTTGTTGCCTGCGGTTATGATTGAAATGGTCCAGCAAGCTTCCTTCTTGATGCTCTTTTTATGATTATGGGTTAGGAGAGCTAATAGGAAAGGAAGTGCTTTATTTTTTATTATGTACTAAAATTAAATGAAACACCATAACATAAGTCAATGGAATAGTACAATGACAGCATCATACACTTGCAAAAAGAACAATTAATTATTGATATGAAAATCTAAAGAAAATGTCAATATAAACTTATACCTGAGTCTGCAAATCATCACCAGTTACAATATTTCCCACTATTTGGAGAGCTGGAATAAGGACAGATGGAGAGGGATGGCTATAAACATAAACATACATGCATTTTTTCAAAATATCCAAAACAAAGTAATTGTGCATGTTATAAACACGTATAACAATCCAAACATGGAGCCAAACAGATTAATCTAAGACATACCATCCATTATATCTGGTGTCTTACAATTTAATATGTAACTAGCATAGGAAATTATTAGCCAATATATTGTTTAACATTGAAGGGAAATAGAACACCTATCTCTACCATAACAAACTAACTATTTACACTTACAACAAGAGCTCAACAAGCCTGTGACAAACACCAGCCTCAATCACAGCTTGAATTTTATCATTTGTCCCATCCGAGAGATAAGACAAAGCCCAACAAGCATCTATTAGAACTTATTCATAATTCGAATGAATAAGTTTCTCAAGTGCAGGTAGAGCAAGCTTTGTTTGAGGGAAAAACATAACTAAGAAGTGCTTGAAACAAATAGTAATATAAAAATTATTCAAGTTAAAACAAGGAAAGACATGGGTGAACTAATATACTTGTTCAAACATTGGTTGTGGTTTCCCTCAGCAGAAATTAGACAAAGCCCATGTTGCATTTCTCAACATTGAAAGCTTAGCATGTTTATTCAATTGAGCAAGAAGTGGCATGAGAGCACAATGAGAAAGAACTAGATCTCTGCATTTTGGGGAGTCACCAGCCACATTACCAAATGCCGAGATAACCTAACAAAAACATCAGGACAAAAATATATCAAAGACAATGAATTTCAAATTTTCATAAATATAGATTCAGATGACAAAGAAGAGAAACAGTTTACAAAATTTAACCTGCTCCTGAACATTGTCACTTGGAGAACTAAGGAGTTGTACAAAAATTAGTACTACTCCATGGTCAATGACTACTCGAGTATGATCAGATGTGCCTAAAGCTATATTTTTCAATGCCCATGCTGCCTCAAACTACAAGCAACAACAAAGCCAAAAAAATGAATAAGTGCTTAAAGAATCCTTTTCCTAGAAATGGAAAAATAGTGTCACAATTTTTGTAAAAGATGGTGAAAACCAGCAAACTCAATAGAACTCAAAAAAATTTATGCCTTATGTTCCTCTTCTTTACCAAAAAAAACCCATGCACAATATATATAATGATAATATTAGCATAAAAAAGTGTGCACTCTAACAAATAGAATTTAACCTAGAAAAGTTCAAAACAAAACTGTGGATGGAACCTGAAGTTGGGGAAAGTCCCGCCTTGTCAAAAACTCTAAAAAACATGGGACCACACCCGCTTCAATAACTTCCTCAATGGGAGTACTATGCTTTGTTATTAGAAACATGCATCAATCATAACCAGTGGCATGTAAGTGAAATGAAAAGTAATTCATAATCGCCTAAGTAACATAAATTAAACAAATTTACCAATTGATAGTAGCTTCTGAAATTGAGTTGTTGCTTCAAGCTGCAAAATAGGATCATCAGACCATACTCCAGCTACCATAGCAGGATGGCTCTCCAACTAACCAGATAAAGAGGAAGACAATCAAATAATGAAACAAAGCATTCAAATAAGCCACCTAGAGTACTAGTTTTGGACAATACTCGAATAAATAACAAATTGGCACATACTTGCTTGTCAATAACCAAAGAACAACTGCAGTTTCAAGCTCCACATGATACAATCAAAATTTAGAATTGAACCAAGAATTTATAACAAACTAGAAAACAATATTGAGAATATGGGAGGGGCTACTACTTAGCATGAGGCACAAAGAAATGTAAAAGTTAAACCAACCATAAAATAAACAAACCACCACAACAACATTATAGATCAGACATAGTAGTTAAAACCTAAAGTAAAATGAACTATCTTCCTCAAAGACCATAAAGATTATCAACAATAATTTTTCAAATGGAACAAGCTCAAGTCATGAATTATTGGGTCTTTCATGGTGGAGATTTGTGTTCAATTTCCTACAAAAAAATTAAATAGATAGACTACCACACTCATTTGTTGTTGAAGCAACCCAACAAACAAGGCCAAGTGAATATCTTTGGAAAACATGATGGTAGACATACCCCTCGATCAGGTCATCTAAGCTAAATGGAAATATCCCACAAGGAAAATATATCATAAAGAAGACTATATACAATATGTTCAACCTACCATAAAATAAACCAACTTCCCTAATAGTTCTAAAGGTCATACAGGATAATTTGCACCAAATATAAAAATAAACACTTCCACCAATATCATAAGAGAAGCAATCCTTATGTTTGAGAACTTTTTTGGCCTCTAAATTCAACCTTTGTTATCTGTAGATCCTCTTTCCATGAAAATTGATATGCTCTAAACAAATAGTTAGATGTTATTATACAAGTCATAAATATTTTAAAGGCTTGCACTGCTACTTAGGGGTCATTTGTGATCTTTGTTATAATATTACAAATAAACATACAAATAATAATACCATCTCCAATCTTGTTATTGGTGTAACCGTCCTCTTTATCGCTAGGTCCCCCACTCTTCTACCAATTTCCTATATTTTAATTGTGTTGAATTTTGGTTTGTAAAATCCTGTTGTGGCAACTGTTGTGGTCTTTTTGAGGGGGATTTCCCTTTGATAGCTACTCAGTTTGTGGGTTTTGATAGGAGATTTGTTGGTTTGGTGCAGTTTGTTAGCATCCTCCCTGCCTGTGCCAAAATGGGAACTTTGGAACACGGTATGGATATGCATCAAAGCATAATGCAAGGGAGTTTTTTGCTTGATATTGTAGTAGGAAATGCTTTGTTGGACATGTATGCAAAATGTGAAAGCATACACAAGGCACATGAAGTGTTTGATAGAATGCCTAAAAGAGATGTCATCTCATGGAATACAATGATTGCAAGATATGCACAAAACATATTTTTTGAAAAGGCTTTAAAATCTTTCAGTCAAATGTAGTTGGCAAGTGTAAAGCCAAATACCACAACCTTTGCCAACATCCTCTCTATCTATGCCAAGATGGGAGCTTTGGAACAGGGTATGGACATCCATCAAAGCATAAAGGATAGAGAAATTTTGTCAAATGTTGTAGTGGCAACAACCCTTGTAGACATGTATGCAAATTGTAGAAACATAGACAAGGCATGCGAACTGTTTGACAAAATTCCTTAAAAAAATGTGGTCTCATGGACTGCAATGATTTCAGGATCTGAACAAATTGAACTTTTTGAAAAGGCTTTAGAAACTTTCAATCAAATGCAATTGGCAAGCGTAAAGCTAGACTCCACAACCTTTGCCAGTATCATACCTACCTATGCCAAATTGGGAGCCTTGGAATAGGGTATGGACATCCATCAAAGCATAAAGGATAGAGGAATTTTGTCAGGTATTGTAGTTGCAACTACTCTTGTAGACATGTATGCTAAATGTGGGATCATATTGTAGATATTTTAGTTGCAACTTCTCCAATTTGGCGACCCATGGTTTTAGAGTATGTTTTTAAAATGAAAATTATGGCCAAGATCCTAATACTAAACACATTTAGGCTTTAACATGCATCCTTGAAAATTACAGAAGATCCTAATACTGAGCACATTTAGGTTTTAATATTAGGGCATCCTTTACCTGCAGATTTTGCCGCTTTCCCCGTCGCTATTGGATTCAGTTCCTCCAAACTCTTCCTTGTTGGTTTTGACCTTTTACTTCTCTGATTTAGCGAGCTGCAACTGAAAATAAGGTTTCGACCGGGTCTAGAGTATGTTTATTAAAATGAAAATTACTGTGATAAAATGAAAATTATGGCGACCATTATGCAAAAAATAATTGAAATGGAATATTAATAATATAATATAAATATAATATTATATTATATAATATTTAATGTAATATTATATTATATTAATAATATTATATAATATAAATATTATAATAGAATATAAATATTATAATAGAATATAAATATTATAATATAATATAATATACTATAATATTATAATATACTATAATATAGTATAATATAGTATAATATTATAATATTATATAATATAAATATTATATTATATTACAATATAATATAATATTATAATTTTATAATATATTATATTATTTGTCACAAGGCTAGCTTTTGCAACACTTTTCAAACCTCACACAACACTGCTTTTAGCCTACTTGAGTTGCCCCTTGAGGTCACAACTCTTTCCAACCAATTTGAATTACGCCTTTGAATGCAACCAAGTTCTTTTCTTTCTTTTGTAGCAGAATAGGTAACCATGACTCTAGTGCAGGGGTTGCACTAGAACCAAAGGTAATCACGAATCCCTTACCAAGGTTGGCACTGGATCTGAATATGGGGTAAATATGCAAGCTTCTTTTTATTGATAATAAAGGTCTCGAACCTCGGTTACAATAAAGATGGTGTTGGAGCTAACTTGATATTACAATGAGTAGGACTCATCAGAACAACTACCCATGACAACACAAATACTCTTTAGGATGCTGGTGATCCCTTCACGTAACCTTTGTTCCCTGAACTAACTAACTAGCTCTTGTTGCTCTAAATGCTAATGATTCTAGATGTTGATGATACTGTTGATCTTCAAGTAGGTGCACTGCGTTCTCCAAATCGAGCTACATGATGGCTTACCCTATCCACAGCCCAGGTCTCACTTCTTGAGACTAGGTTGACCTCAACATGGCACTTTTCTTTGTACTTTTTGGAACTCTCTGCAGTGGGAGCATTCACTATAGTATGGACCTTCACTTTGAGGGTCGGTATGTAATTTTGAATGCGGGTGTAGTGTTTCAACTACTTTGAGGATGTATGCTCCCCTATATAATTTATTTGTGTGAATCCCTAACATCAGTAGGATGATGCGCAAAGATGGGCAGATTCCCTCATTTTTTACTTTTGTCAAAGGCCTACAATGTTGCTCACAATGGTAGCAACCCTACACATTGGATGTGCTTCCAACCTTAGAGCTCACTAAGTTTGCAACCTCATATGAGTCCTGCTAGACTGCATCCACACTCGGGTGTCTGGCTTTGATGCAGATAGTTGCTCTATCTAGCATCCACACTAGGGTGTTCGACTTGGTGCGCACGCAAATCTAGTCTAGTGCGACTTCTGGAACTAGGTTTCAGCTCCAGAGTCACTGATGGACACCTTGACATATGGTGTCATTCACTTTGGGTCATGGGTCGACTTTCTAGGAAGTTCTCCTTTTGGAACAAGGGTGCGAGTCCATGGTTGGAACTACACTCGAATGCAGACTGGACTGGTGATTGTGCATCCCTAGGGCGGACACTCATTCCCCTTACATTCTCCCCCACTCAAAGATGGGCGACATCCCCGAAACCTGCACACACATCCCTTGTTGGATAGGTATGAAGAATGCACCTAACTCCTTTGGGGCTTATCTATTTGCTTGGGAGTCCTTTTCCAATAACTCCAAGACTTTGTCTTCAAACTTCCATAGGCTCTCTTCCTTTTCCCATGAAGCTTTCTCCTTGGGCTAGCCCTGTCAGTGCACTAGGAATTCCTTCCAACTATAGTCGTCGAATCTACGCTCTTTAACTACAAGTATTTCCTCTATTTGTACATCAGGCCTGTCCAAGACATTTGTTGGCCCTCTAATGGGAATTTTTCTGCTTAGGTCCACACCATCTGGGTGATGTGGTCTGAGCTGGCTCACATAGATCACGTTGTGTACTCACATGTTGTTTGGGAGCTTGATCCTATAGGCTACCTTACCCACTTTTTTGATGATCTCATAAGGCTTGTCGAACATTCTGGTGAGAGCATGACTCAAACCCTTTGGGGGCTTGAATTGATCCAAGTCCATTTTGAGGAGAACTTTATCTCTGATCTGAAAGTCTACGATGCATATGCTCACATCGGCATACTTCTTCATTCTCTCTACAGTCTTAACCAAGTGATGGCATGCCAAATCCACTTTGTCTTGCCAATCCCTGAGGTGCTCTACTACATCAAGGCACTTTCCTAGGTATCCACTAAGAATTTTATGTAGGGTCAATGGTTGTTGCCAAGTGAAATGGTCAGTATTGACTTGACCTGGACTTTTGTAGGTTGTAACAGAACTGTACGGAGTCTAATAGCTTGGTCCAATTAGATTGGTCAGACCAAACAAATTGTCTCAGATAGTCTTCCATCACTGCATTGACGTGCTCGGTCTGACCGTCGGTCTGTGGGTGGTGGCTGGTTGACATGAGAAGCTTTGTCCCCATGAGTTTGAACAATTCTACCCAGAAATTTGAAGTGAATCTAGGATCTCGATCACTGATGATGCTAAGTAGAACTCCCTAGTACTTGACCACGTTCTGGTAGAAGTAATATTTATATTATACTATATTATATTATAATATTATTAATATAATATAATATAAAAATTATAGCATAAATGGCCAACTTAGGTAGGGGTCCCATGAGGGGGGTTTAAGCTCTATGGATTATGATAAAATTCAAAAGAAAAAAGAAGAGGAGTAATAGTCATTTATTTAGTTATTTATTTAGTCATTTAGTTGTGATTTTACCTAATGACCAAATTAGTCACTTATAAATGACAAAATTAGTCATTTATTTTCCACATACTACTAGTGTTAGTCACGTGACTAAATGTTTTAGTCATGTAGTCATTTACTTTCCAAATTCTACTAGTGAGTGTTTAAGGGTTTAAGTGTTGAGGGTATATGGTTGAGGGATTAGGGTAGAGAGGGAGGGATGGAGGGAGGGAGAGATGGAGGGATAAGTGAGGTAGAGAGAAGGAGAGAAGATGAGGGAGGGATAGAGATAGATGAAGGTTGAGGATCCAATGTATAGGGTTGAGGGTTGAGAACTGAGGGGATAGGGTTGAGGACCTATAGGGTTGATGGTTTAGGGTATTGGGTTGAGGGTATAGGGTTGAGGGGTTAGGGTAGAGGATATAGGGTTTAGGGTATAGGTTTGAGGGTATATTGTTGAAGGATTAGGGTTGAGGGTCCAATGTATAGGGTAGAGGGTATAGGGGTTGAGGGTTTAGGGTTTAATGGTTGACGGTTGAGGGATTAAGGTTTGAGGTTTGAGAATTGAAGGTTAAGGGTTTAATGTAGAGTGTAGAGGGCAGAGGGTAGAGGGTTTAAGGGTTGAGGGATTAATGGTTGAGGGTTGAGG
>VDFB02000015.1:485716608-485753762 GCA_007258455.2 Sequoia sempervirens | reverse complement strand
TATTACTTATGTTATGTGAAGTAATTACATCATTGCTTATGTTGACTTTTTAAACAACTATATTGTAATTGAAATTTTTTCATCAACATCTACTTATTAGTTATGCAATGTGAAGTAATTCCTTGAGTTTGAAAGATGTGCAATGCAATATAATCAATGATATGAATATAAACTACACAAATCTATTAAGTACAATTCATTAGTTAAACTCTTTATTCAATTACCTGCGTGAAGGTTTGTACAAGTCCACTGGCATTGGGAGGTGTTCTCACAAAACCTCCAATATTAGCCTATTCAACATCCAAAATCATATATTAGAATACCATTCATATAACAATGTTATTCACATGTAATATTTATAATTGCTTACTAGTTACATACCTCAGCGGTAGATGCAGTGGAGTAATAAACAGGTGGAGGGTCGGTGTATCCAGTATATGTAGACACGTAAAATTTATTGATTGACATTGTGCATCTGATCCTGACCACTAACATCGTTTCATCCTGAATCATCCTTCGGTCTAACCATTTAATCAAATACCTTTATCTAGTTAAATTCATCAATATTCCTCTCTTAATTAAATAAATCAGTTATCTAAAAAGTCACCTTTTCTCAATAATTAAATTAACCATTTTGATCTAATTATCTGATTTAATTAAATAATTAATTTTATTTGATTAAATCTCTTAATTCTATCTATTAAATTAAATAAATTAAAACCTTATTTAGTTTAATCTGACATCATCCCTTTTAATTAAATATATCAAAATCTTTATTTAATTAATCCCTTATCACATTCTTCTCATATTTGATTTAAGTAAATTCACAAATTTAAGTCAAAAAGGTCACATCATTTAACCCCTTCATTAAATTAACTTTGATTAATTTAATCTCCTCTTATGTCCCGTCCTCTATCTTTTACCACTTGCACATGAAAATAGATTTAATTGATTTATTAAATCTCTATTTTCCTTCAACAAGGCATCTTTTAAGGAATATTCTTCAAGTTTGAATTCAAAATCCAAGTTGACATGTACATCCAACAAGGCATTTACTCTCTCTTACATGTCCTTTTCCTTGAGCCAATTGGCATTCAATGCATTCTTCCTTCCCTCTTGCATGTCATTTCAACAATTTCAAAATTCAAAAATAGGCATTTATTGGCACAATCCTCAAAACTTGCACATTCCACCACAGAGACACCTTCCACTCTTGCCATTCCCACCATCTGTGATATTAAGGTCATCATCTAGGATAACGGTTGTGGAAACTACATGATCCCTAAAAATGCTTTTGTGGTAGGAGAGTTACCCCAATCTCCTAGATCACGGGGACGTCCACAAGAAAATGAAGCCTCCACATCTCAAACATCTCCTAGAGACTATCCCAACTTTACAATTTGGGGAGATCTTGGCCAAGAAGTTATCGAGGTAGATCCATCTCATATGCTATACCAAGATGAGAGACCAGTAGCTAATTTACCAATGGATGACAGAAGCAAGGGTTTACAAATGATGCGCACAATGGGCTATGATAGAAATCAAAGACTTGGGAAAAATGACAATGGGCGTATAATACCTATCATTCCAAAGATGTGAATGGGAAGTCTTGGTCTCGAAAGTACCCCTCCAAGTATAACCATACATGCATGAGGTCCTCCAGTTAGAAAGATAAAAAATCCTCCTCAGTAAACTGCAACTGAACTATGCTTACCAGTATCTATAGGTCACATCATAGATAACTTCACATTTGACATAATCGACGTCTGTAGTAGTAGTGATGACGAGGATCCCATGACCAGCTTACCTAGGCTATTTGAGGATACCACTCTTTTCATGATTAACACTTTATCCTTTGAATCAGACCATCAAAATCATGAAATCTGCCTAGTATACCCCCAACTCATCAACTATGACCAACGAGGACCACCAGTTCTTGATACATTTGAAAACGATGAGGCACTCTTAGAATTCATGGGACTACTGGATAACATTTCATATGGGGATCACAAAGCAGGGTTCATAATTGAGCTAGATACACATGCCTATTATGGGGAAACGATTGAATCCCTCAGTCACAAAAGTGAAAAATTAAGAATAATATCTAATTTTTTGAGTGAAAACCACACTGTGGCACTCTATGACCAAAAAAAAGTAAAAAGAAAGGACGCATCCAATGGTGAAAACCTCCCCGAGGCACCCAAGGATGGGGGATTCAATCTTCCTTTTAGAGCTCTTCATTAAGAAAAATCAGCAGTCCTGGCAGAAAAATACAATCTAGTCAATCTAGGAATAGAGGAAACACCGCACATCACATTCTATGCAGAGTCATTACTATCAGAAGAACCAGAGCTCCTAGCAGCCTTCCTAAGAGAGATACAGATAAAATTTGCATGGAGCTATGCTGACATGCCAAGGCTTGATCCAAAAATCATGATTCACCACTTAGCAGTATACCCAGAAGCAAAGCCTATTAAACAAAAGCTCAGAAAAATGCACCCTCAGCGCCGTGCTAGTAAACATGGAACTGAAGAAGCTATTAGATATAGGATTCATTCAACCGATAGATTATCTAGAATGGGTGTCAAACTTGGTGCCTGTCTCAAAACCCGATGGGGGCATCAGAATCTGCACATACTTTAGAGACTTGAACAAAGCATGTCTGAAAGATGATTTCCCATTGCCCAATATTGACATGATCATAGACATGATGACGAGACATGAAATGGTTTCCTTAATGGACAGTTTCTCAAGATATAACCAGTTAACGATTTCTAAAGAAGACCAACACAAAATGGCCTTCACTTGTCCATGGAGGACTTACTACTAGAATATGATGCCATTCGGCTAAAAGAATGCCAAAGCAACATACCAAAGGGCCATGACCTTAATCTTCCATGACATGATTCACAAAACAGTTGAAGATTATGTTGATGACATTCTAGCCAAATCCAAAAGGAGAAAGGATCACATAGCAACCCTAAGTGGCATTTTTGATAGGCTAGAGGAGTACAAGGTCAAATTAAACCCAAAGAAGTGTGTCTTCAATGTACAATCAAGAAAATTTCTAGGATATATATTATCAATGAGATGTATTGAGGTAGATCCAACAAAATCAAAAGCAATCATTGAGATGGAGGCACCCAAAACATTAAAGCAATTGACAGGTCTCCAAGGCAGACTTCAATCCATTCACAGGTTCATAGCACAACTGGTAGACAAACAGAACCCATACTCTCACCTACTCCACAAGGGAGTAGCATACAAATGGGATAACAAGTGTGAAGAATCCTTCAATAAAATTAAAGAATATTTACTTACACCACCAGTCCTAATGCCACCAATCCCAAGAAAACCATTAATTCTCTACATATCAGCAACAGCAGCAGCCCTTGGAGCTCTCCTAGCTCAGCATGACAAAAATGGAACAGAAAGGGCCATCTATTATATTAGTAGAACAATGGTTGGGCATGAGCTAAATTACTCATTCATCAAGAAAGCATGTCTAGTAGTAGTGTTTACATCACAGAAATTCAGACATTACATGTTGGCACACAAAATAAAACTCATCACCAAAATTGACCCTCTCAAGTACTTACTGTCAAAGGCAATGCTCACTAGAAGAATAGCCAAATGGGTGATGATACTATCAGAATATGACATTGAATATGTGGAGCAAAAAGAAATCAAAGGCCAAGTCATCACATATCAGCGTGCAGAAGCACCAATCTATTCAGAGAATCCTCTCATCTCAGAGTTTCTAGACGAATCCATTTTCAATCTCAACATAGCCAACCACTGGAAACTCTACTTTGACGGCTCATACACGCAACATGGATCAGGAGTCGATGTCTTATTTATAACCCCACAAGGGGACTACATACCAAGGTCATACAAACTGGCATTTCAATGCACTAATAACATTGTGAAATACGAGGCTTTAACCATAGGTCTCAGAATAGTAGTGTAGTGGAACATTATAGCTCTCAAAGTATACAGAGACTCTCAATTAATAATAAACCAAGTGAATGATGAGTACCAAACTAAAGACGATAAGATCACTCCATACAAGAAATTGGTGGAGACTCTCAAAGAATCCTTCATCAAAATCACATTTGAGCAAATACCTAAATCCAACAATAGAGCAGCAGACCCTACTGGACATTCCCCACAATGTTCCAAAATATAAATTCTTGATAGAGCAGCTTCTCGTGCCCGCATTTGAGGTACCAGAATAAGAATTTGTGTGCAAAATTGTTGGTCCCGATGATCCTTGGTACCATGACATTTATACATACCTTCAAATAGGATTCATACCTGCTGACTTACCCTCAACCCTAAAATGAACCTTTGTCAAAAAGGCATCTCGATTCATCATCATAGGAGCATAGAAGGAACCTTATTGTGCTACTTAAATGTTGAGGAGGCATTGACCGCTCTAACTGAGGTACATAATAGTATTTGTGGTTCACACTAGAGTGGAATGACCATAGCCAAGAAACTGTTGAGGATGGGGTATTATTAGCCTACAATGGAAAGAGAGGCACATGACTACGTCAAAAGGTGTCTACAATGTCAGCAACATGGGGACTTCATCCATGCTCCAGCTCAAGGACTTCATCCCATCATCACACCATGGCCCTTTTCACAGTGGGGACTCAATCTCATTGGAAAAATCATGCCCACTTCATCTAAAGGCCACATGTTCATCATTACCGCCACGAAATACTTTACTAAGTGGGTGGAAGCCATACCCATGACGTATATAACCAGGAAGCAGATATCAAAGTTCATCCTGAACTATCTCATTTGCCACTACGGTGTCCCACAAGCCATTATCTCAGATAATGGGACACCATTAAAAAATTAGGATGTCTGTGATTTATGTGAAAAATTCAAAATCCAACATCGCTTCTCCACCCCATACTATCCCCAAGGCAATGGCCAAGCAAAAGCCACAAACAAAACCATTTTGAAAATTCTTAAGAAAATAGTCAATGACACAGGTCATGATAGGCATCTACAACTCAATCCCACCCTCTGGGCCTACCGAACAAGCATCTGCACACCCACCGGCACCACCCCTTTCTCCCTAGTCTACAAATCAGAAGTAGTACTCCCCATTGAAATTGAGCTCCCGTCACTCAGAATATCACTACAAAACCTCATCACAAATGAAGAGTACCGAGTATCAAGATTGAATGATCTGGAGCTACTGGATGAGCGACATATAGATGCTTTAAATCATTTACAAGTCTAATAGAATAGACTCAAGAGGAGCTATAACAAGAAAATCAAAAGTAGGACTTTCCAAGTCAGAGAACTAGTACTAAAGGAGAATCAAAAGAATGTCCTAAACCCAAGCAGCAAAGGAAAATTTGAAGCCAATTGGTTGGGACCATTTTTTATCACAACAAGTTATAAGTCAGGGGAATATCAATTATCAACTCCCGAAGGGGAACCTCTACAAGAGCCTATGAATAGCTCCCATCTCAAAAAAATTTATGTCTAATCTTTCAAGGTATAGAACCAAAAAATCAAAAAATTAGAAAATGTCTTGAAAAAATGGTTACCTTAGCGAAAACCTGGCAAACAGGCGTCTTGGTGACCACAAAAAAAGAAAAAAATCCAAAAATCCAAAAAAATTGGAAAAAAGATTAAAAATAGTAAAGAGAAAAGTTGTCCTCTAGTGAAAACCACTTCGGTGGCACTTTGGGCAGGTACCTTGGTGAAAACCTGGCAAACAAGCGCCTTGAGTAAATAAGAACTTTCCATCCACTAGGATCTTCACGGCTTGTTCTACATCATCCCTCATCCATCGCATTCGGGTCCCCATCCATCACTCATCCACTCGCATCCGCACCATAGCTTGGTCCTATGTTCATATCATGATCCCTCCTAGTACTACTCGGCCCATCCTCAAGGTCAATTTGTCCTGCCTTTATCAGAGTAGTCTATTGCATCATACTGGGGGCATGTTCTTATCAGATTAGATTCGTGTATATTCTTAAGGTCCTAAAATCAAAAAATCCAAAAACATTCAAAACATATCAAAATCCAAAAAAAACTCAAAAAGTTTATCAAAAAGTCAAAAACAAAGTTGTCTTGTCGAACTACGGGTCTCTAAGCCTTGAACATAGGCAAGGATGATCTTTGATCATCCCTCGAGACACTTAGGTTAGTCCTTCAGGAGTCTGTCATAATAAATTGACATTTTAGCATGTATATCATCATATGTAAATCAGTCAAGTCGTCAGTCGAACTACGTGGTCTATGCGTGTATAACGTAGGCAAGGCTAATCTATTGATTAGCACCCAAGGCCCCTAGGATAGGTCCTTAGGTTAGTCTCTTGGTCAAAATCTCAGAAAACCCCAAAACATGCAAAAATCCAAAAATCAAAACATTTGAAAATCTTGAAAAACACCAAAAAAAGCCTCAAAACATTGCAAAACTCCAAAAACATCCAAATATTTGAAAAAACCCATTTGTCTCATCTCACTTACACCTGCAATAACATCACTCATGATAAACGATCCTCATCCTCAACCTTTGGTAAGATAATCAGAAGCAATTCTAGCAAGTGAAAAGTGAAAACTCAACACGTCAAGTCTCAAGTCTAAGTCAATACGTAAGCAAGTTGGTCAAACTTTTTGTGTCGATAACCTATCATCCAATTGGTCACATATCAAACATTTGAAAGAAAACTTTGGATAAATGAAATGACATGCCTCCATCCAATAACATGTCCTAGGATACATCCTTCCTACAATGGGCATTATCTTTTGGCAATAGTTTCTGTTCTTATCCTTAAAAACGCATCCCCTTTTGGTTAGCCGTATTTGTAGACACGTAAAATATACTGATTGGCATCATGCATTCGATCCTGACTTACTAACATCGTTTCTTCCTAAATCATCCCTCAGTTTAACCATTTAATCAAATTCCCCTATCTGAGTAAATTCATCAATATTCGTCTCTTAATTAAATAAATCATTGTATCTGATTAAGTCAATTCTTTTTGTTAATTAAATCAACCCATCTGATCTAATTATCCCTATTTAATTAAATAATCAATTTATTTGATTAAATCTCTAAAGTCTATCAATTAAATTAAATAAATTAAAACCTTATTTGATTTAATCTAACATCATCCCTTTTAATTAAATAAATCAAAATCCTTATTTAATTAATCTCTTGTCATATTCCTCTCTTATTTGATTTAAATAAATCCATAAATCTAAGTCAAATAAGTCACATCATCTAATCTCCTGTTAAATTAATTTAACCCCATTTAATGTCACATCCCCTAGATAATGCAAGTTGCACATGAAAATAGATTTAATTCATTTATTAAATCCCTGTTTTCCCTCACATGGCATCTTTTGGAATATTCTCTCAATTTGAATTCAAAAATTCTAAGTCAACATGTACATCCAACAAGGCAATAAATTCATCTTACATGTCCTTTGCCTTGAGCCAAGTGGCATTTATTGCATTTTCCCTTCCCTCTCACATGTCATTTCAACAAATTTGAATTTCAAATATTGGCATTTATTGGCACAAACCTCAAATCTTGCACAACCATCATCCATTCATAGCTTGACAAGTGGCACCATATCATTGAATGAAAGTTAGTCCCACATTGCTCAAATTTGGACTTTCATCCATCTTCAAATCCTATAAATGAAAGGCTCATATCTTCATTTGATCATCCACAATCCAAGTAAAGTTACCATGCTAAATTACTTAGCCATTTTCATCCATCATTTGAATTCTTAGCTAGGCTTTTTGCAGATTTGGCTTGGAGCTCTCACCATTCATCATCAAAAGTGGATCAATCTATCCAACATTCGAAGCTTGCATCATAGGAATTGGGAAAGGGCCAATTTTCGCATCAAATTGGCACCAATTCCCCCATGGGATCAAGAGTTTTCTCTTTTAATTAGGATTTAATCTTTGTTTTATCTTTTGCTTTGTGTTCTTCAATATTTTCTTCCTAATTTCAATGTTGCAAGTGGATTTCATGGGGAATTTTCATTTTGGCTTGCAATCACTTGTCTAATGTGTTTATTCTTGTTGTTTTGTAGGTACCAAGGCTTGGGTTCACACATTTGGCGATAGAACGAGCGCTGGATATCATTAATTCTGACTTTTCTTTGAAATTTCTGTGTTTTTCTTCACACATAAGAAATTCCAACACAGGCTCATCTGCGTCGCTATTTCAACACCGCAGGCTCGTCAGCGTCGCTGTTTTAGCATCGCAGGCTCGTCAGCATTGCTATACTCTACCGCTGGAAACAGAAAGTGTGGCGCTGGACTTGTCCCGCCAAAAACATTCAAATTTTTAACTCCGCCACTGGACTCGTTGACTTGCAGGTTTCTTTGAAATTTTTGAAAAGAGAAATGCTGTGGAAAACTCCGACGCTGGGCAAAAAAGTGACGCAATCGTGCTCTCTATCCCGACACAGACTGTCGTTGACTAGTAAGTGGCGATGTAAGAGAAACCACTGGGAGGAAAAAATAGCGATGCCTTCACGAGTTGTGACACTGGAAGACAGAAAAAGGGAGAATTTAACTTTTAGCACGTGCTTTTTAATTTATGATTTATTTATCTTCTATTTTCTGGTTTTTATTTCCTATGTTTTTCTAGAATCTAACTGTTTTCTCCTTTGTAGGTTGGAAATTGAAAACAAAGGAAGGGGGAGCATGGTGATGATATTTTCTTCAATCAAAGTGTTTCTAAACACTTAAGTGTTTGTTTAACACTTCTTTAAATAATTTGTTATCTTTTCATCCTTAGGACACTCACCTTCATTTGGGCTTAAAAATAACCCTTCAATTTCTTTTTTATTGCAAAGGCTAAAACAAACAATAAGATCAACAACTTACTAGATTTTGTTTATGGGATTAACAAATTGAACAAATGTCTTTCACTTGTGATTGGTGCTTTAAAATGAAGTCACATATTGCTTTGAGGCTTTAAAAAGAACAAGTGTAGCTTTGGTTTTGTGAGGGCTTAATTAGACTAAATCCATCGAAAAAGGATGTATGCGCTTCTCTCGCGCTTTATAGAAATCTTGAGAATCAAAAGGCCTTTCTCATGACTTTGGGATGAGATAAAACAATCACCTCCACACTTCAATTTGGGCTTAAAATTGAACAAAATCTTGTGCGAGTGTGAGTGGGGGCATTTTCGCATATATTCTCTCTCTTTGTTGCCATCAAAGATTGATCGAGTTACAGTTTTTTCTCTTCATTCACTTTTGTTTATCCTAGAGGGCCTGCCTTGTGGGAAAAATTACTCACCCAAGGGAACAACTCAACCGATAACACTCTGAACCCGAGAGTATTTCCAACCAGGATATAAATGTGGATATTGGATGAAACGCCAATATCACGTGGTTGACTCCGACAAGATGGATCCGAAAGGGGACTCTTGCCACATTGGGTCAACTCCTACAAATGGAAAGTACAAAATAGAACCCTTGTTTTATAGTGACCAATTGATTCATTGAGCGATTTTTTCAAAGTGGTGCATTGGAACTTAGATTCCAAGAAGTTACTTGCCATGTCCAATCTTGGTTGAAATATAGAGGTTAAGACTTCATTCTTAACATACCTTTATATTTTTTTCCTTGGTTGCATGTAAAATCATCTCTTCTATGAAGGGAATGAGGAAATCCCACCAATAAAAATGTACCAATTAAGCTAGGATGTTGCATTGCTTGTGAGTCAGTTTGAAAATACATTGCTTGATCGAAAACATCTCAAAAACAAACATTTAACATCATCCAAATTTCAAACCCTTTTGGGGACAAATATCATTGACTCAATCCACATGTTATTGCTTTCCCTTGGGATTCACGTCCTTAGAGGTTTCTAAACATTAGGTTACATCTCAATTTGTCTCCTTAAGTAAACAATAGCTAACCCTTGCCTTGAGTTCATCAAAGTTTCACATAGTATACCTTGTGAAATGAGACAAAGTTGAGACATTGGACATTCAGTGTGAAAACTAAGACAAGAGTGTGTTTTTTGTAAAAAGAATCCACTAAGCAAAGGTTAAAAAAATTGGACCCCACAAATGTGTCCCCAATGATGTCACACAAAATCAAGATCAAGAAACCCAAGGTAAAATCCCTTAGTCTAATAGCCCGTCAAGAACGTCTCTCTGTGTTATACGAAGTCAGACAAAGATTGCTTGTCAACTTTTACAAGAAGGCTTCAAAGAACAATCCGAGTTTGTACTCCTTTTATTTCTTCCAAAATCCAAATCTTTTTAGAGAGTTTGAACATCTTGTTTAGAGAAAAGCATGCTCTTCAATACCTAGGTCTAAGCAAACAAAGTGTTCTTTTTAGGTTCATCTAGGGATCAAAACATATCAAAATATTTTCATCCATCCCCCCAAACATCAAAAACAACATCATCTCATAAGTCACCTTTTGAAAATCTTGGAGATCATCCTTAAGTGCTAGGCTTTGTGGCAAAATCAAAAAAACACCAAAATCATTGAGATCAAGTCCTTGAAATCATTTATCAAAACACCTTTGGCTAGGCATGTGTAGATGCATCCTTTTGCATATACTTAGTCAAAGTTAACAAAAATCATCCTATCTAGCTTAGTGTATGTGGATGAATCCTTCTTCATATACTTAGTGAAACAATCATCTTGTTTGGGTAGGTGTGAGTAGATGCATCCTTCTCACACATATCCAAATCATCATCCTTTGAACAAAGCTATCCCTTAGATCATCATCCAACATCCTAGGGTCTTTTTGTTTAAAATCAAAAGAAAATCAAAATCAAGATCAAGGACAAAATTGCAAATCCAAAATCGAATCCAAAAATCAAAAATATCCAAATTCCTAAAAACCTAGCATTTCATTCAAGATTTATCAAAAGCCAAAACATCCATAACATCCATCCTTAAACATCATCATAATATTATCATCACCTTTGATCCTAAAGACATCCTAGAAATTTCTACTTTCAGGCATAAAATAAAGATCAACCCAAAGAATTAAAGAGATTCATCTCCCATATTCTTGAAAATTGATCCTTGTTTTATGGTTCTTACTAGATCTCAATACAAGAAGAGTATGGAAGCCAACAAAGAAACACCTGCTTCAAGTGACCTTAGCCAAACAAACATGGAAATGAATCCCGCCGAATCAAGTAATCCATTGACCCTCTCATCATCACAAAATCCACAAGAAGAAAACCAAGGAGAGGACCTCACTTTTGGAATGTCTCGCGAAGAAATGAGGGAAATGCTCCAAAATCCAGACAACCATAGAATCATCAAGGTCATGATGAGACTTAACCCTTCATTGTACATGCTTGAACTAGAAAAACAAGGGGCCAAGTTGCCTTCGAATTTTGATGTGAGCACTATAGTAGAGACATCTTTTCCACCAATCTCATCCACCATCCCCATTTCATCTACACCCTCATCTCAAAACATCATGCAAAATATCCCGCAAATCACAACATCATTTGCTCCAACCCAACCCAACGTTAACAAGGGAAACACATTTCTCAATGCTCTTCAATCACATCCCCTTGTTAATAACCAAAACTTGGACGCAAACACCACATTGGAACAAAACATCCCCCAAAATCCATTGCACAAAAATGTTCCTCTCACCTTACACTATGACCCATCAGCAACATTTTTTCATGGAGCACCACAAACACGTCTTCTCACAAATTCACAAGAAGAGGGAGATATGTTCAGACCAGGGGGCATATTCGACACCACACAACAACTAACACCCCTTACATTTCCACCTATCCCACCACTACCATTATCATCCATACCACTTCTTGGTTTAGGGCTTCCCCCTTTACCAAACACCAATCAAAACAACATCCCAACCATCAACCAAAGAATTTTATTAAATACTCAAAATTTGTTGTCAACATCGCAACAACAGGCAACAAACACACAAACAATTGTCACATCATCAAACACCCCCATAACATCACAAAGCATGGTCTCCTAAGGGCCAATCATATCAACATCACCACTTACCACATCAACACCACCATCTACTAATCAAATAACCAACACAACATCATCATTCACCACCACCACGAATGCCATTCCAAATCCACCACCACCAACATTCACCACATCAAACCAATACTACGCAGCATTGCAAGCTACCTTCCAAAGAGGATACCAACAAGTGCAGAAACAAAAAGTCATACACCTAGCTGCACAAGCTGCTTTACAAATGCAACAGGCATAGCAAGAGCAAGCACAAGCACAACTTCTTACACAAGCAACGCAATTGCAAGCCTACCAACAAGCATTAAAGCAATATCAAGAATAGCAAGAAGCAGTAGAACTGGTAGCCCAACAAGCGTTGTGGGAACAATAGCAAGCATAACAACAATTGTTGTTGGAACAGCAACAAGCGCAACAACAAGCATAAACCTTAGTGCAGCAGCAACAAGATCAACAGCAGGCGTTGTTCATACAAAAGTAGGTGGAAGCCTACCTCACTCACCAAAACATACAAATACCATCAAACAACACACCGACCAACCCACCCATCCAAACCACAAATGCAATACCCCAAAACACCTTCATCCCACCCCCTGATCTACAAGATGATGTGACAACACAACTCAAGTTGCTCTCGCAACAAGTGCTCGACCTTCAATCAGGGAAAATGACCAAAACACCAAGCAACTTGTGTCCCTATCCATTTGATAGGAGCTTATAAATGAAACCATTCCCTAAGGGATTTAAAATCCCCAAATTTGACAAATATGCAGGTATGGGAAACCCTGAAGATCACATCAGGGAATTTCAGGTTCATTGCATGGAGGTCACATATGATGATACTTATCTGATGCGACTATTTCCTAGAAGCTTGGCAGGTCCCACTATCGAATGGTTCTCTCGCTTATCTTCAGGCATTAGAACATTCCAAGAAATTATAGACGCATACATTAAGAACTACGCAGGTAACATTGCAATGGATGTTAGTCTCAAAAAACTCTCGGCTCTAAAACAAGGAAAGAATGAATCTTTCGCTTCATTCCTTCAACAATGGCGATCCAAGGCCAATCAGAGCAAGTGGACCATACCAGAAGAACAACAAGTTTGCACAATCATTGCCAACCTTGAAAGCTACTTGGCATTTCATCTCAAGGTTCAAGGTATCACCACATATGAACAATTGATCTCCAAGGCACTTAGCATTGAAAGAGCCCTTGTGACTCAACCCATGGAATCAACATCATACCATGAACATCAAAATAATCTCCCATCATCCAATTACAATGATAAACCTCACACGTGGGCAAGGAACAAAAACATCACTAATGATGGTGTCGTAGATGCCAAGGTGGTCATTAGTGGTCCATGCCAAAACACATCTGCACAACAAATTCAAACACCAAATAAAAACACTCATCACACAACATATAATTCAACCATCAATAACCTCAATGACCAAAGTGGACCACCTCAATGCAAAACATATCCCAAATGAAAATACACCATGTTGGGGGAACCACTTGAGGACATCATGAAAAGGTTGATCGACGAAAATCTCATCAAAGCACCTACATTCGAGAATTATCAAGAACCCGATGTCAAACCTCCTTGGTATAACGACAATCAACTGTGTGAACTCCACAAAATCAAAGGCCACACCACAAACAGTTGCATGAGACTCAAAAACATCATCCAATATCTCATCGACAAAAGAATCATAAACGTGGAACCACCTACAGGGAATCAGGATCTTAAAATCTACACGAATCCGATGCTGAATCATGGCAAGAAAGGGAATAACAAGGATAAAGGAAATGGCAATGTAAATCATGTATACGAAATAGTTGTTGCCTCCCTCAATGAAAACTGCATGGTCATCACCATCAAGGGTGCCCATGCTGAAGATTGTGGAGTCACCACAAGAGGCGACAAAGTCACCATCGCAGGGTCATCTCAACCAAATAGGGTCCCTTCATCTAGATCTAATGGCTACAATGTCATAGAGAAACTCAAAAGAACACCAGCACACATCTCCATCATGGAGTTGTTAAAAATATCATCAGCCCATAAAAGGATCCTTGAGGAAGCATTAGCCTCATCCACCGTCCCCACAGATCTTGATGCGGAGAAATTCCAAGCTATGGTTGGAAATATCATAACACCTAACTCCTTACATTTTTTGATCAATATTTCCCCACCCAACCATCTCACAATCATGCACTTCACTTGGAAGCCATCGTAAATAAGAGAAAAATCAAAAGGGTCCTAGTGGATGGAGGTGCCGGTTTGAACATCTGTTCTCTCAGCCTCATCAAGCAGTTAAAAATATCAGAAGATTCCATCGACAAAGGGAAAGGCATCACAATAAGAGCATATGATGACCAAGAAAGAGTGTCTCAAGGCACAATCAAACTCCCTATTCAAGTAGGGCCAACGCTCATGGAAACCACTTGTTAGGTCTTGGACCTCGATTTTCCATACAATATTCTCCTGCGACGCCCATGGATCCATGCGATGAAAGCCGTAGCATCAACCTTCCACCAATATGTGAAATTCACACATAATGGACAAGAGGTTACCATCCATGGAGATCTTGATCCATTCTCATATTGCAAAAATCTTGAGGAAAAATATTACAAAATCCCCCAAGTGCCAAAAAATGATGAGGGCCCATCCACACCATACATCGACCCCGCCACTCTCGCATCCACTTCTGTGACAGAGACACCCACCACTCCCACCATCCCCACCATATCCAACATCAAGCTCATCATCCAGGAGGATGGTTGTGGAAGCTACAAACTCCCTAACAATGCTTTCGTGATAGGAGAGTTACCACAATCTCCCAGATCACGAGGACGTTCGCAAGAAAATCAAGCTTCCACATCACAAATGTATCATGAAGATTATCCCAAATTCACAAGCTGGGGAGATCTTGGTCAAGAGGTTATTGAAGCAGATCCATCTCACATGTTGTATCAAGATGAAAGACCGACACCTAAATTACAAATGGATGAGACAAGCAAGGGGCTGCAAATAATGCTTGCAATGGGCTATGACAGAAACCAAAGACTAGGACAAAATGATAATGGGCTCATAATACCAATCATGCCAGAGACGCGACCTATAACAAATATTGGCCTTCGACGTACTCTTCTGAGTATAACCATGTGTGGCCAAAGACCTCCAGTTAGAACGGTTAATATTTCTCCTCAGCCAGTACTAGCACCAGTACACTCCCCAATATCCACAAGTAGAGACACACACAACTTTATAACTGAGGCCTATATTAGTAGTGATGACGAGGATCACTTGACCAATCTACCTAGGTTATTTGAGGATGCCACCCTTTACATGATTAGTACCGTATCCTTTGAATCCGATCATCAAAATCATGAGATTCGCCTAGTCTACCCCCAACTAATCGACTACGACCAACGAGGACCACCAGTTCTCGATACGTTCAAAAATAATGAGGCACTCTTAGAATTCATGGGATTGAGGGATAACATTCTAGATGGAGATCATAAGGTAGGGTTTATGATGGAGTTAGACACACATGCCTATTACGGGGAAACAATTGAATCCTTCAGTCGTAAAAGTGAGAAACTAAGAATCATATCCAGGTCCTTGAGTGAAAACCACACTGTGGCACTCTCTGACAATAAAATAATAAAA
Organism: Sequoia sempervirens; assembly: GCA_007258455.2. NCBI lineage: Eukaryota > Viridiplantae > Streptophyta > Pinopsida > Cupressales > Cupressaceae > Sequoia > Sequoia sempervirens. Next base: position 485,738,069 of record VDFB02000015.1, on the reverse strand, counting down.
AGAAAGGATGTATCCAATGGTGAAAACCTCTCTGAGGTGCCCAAGGATGAAGGATTCAATCTTCCTCTAAGATCTATTCATCCGAAGAAGTCAGCAGTCTTGGCTGAAATATGTAATCTTGTCAACTTAGGAATAGAGGAGAGCCCACATATTACATTCTATGCAGAATCACTATTATCAGAAGAACAAGAACTCCTAGCAGTATTCCTAAAAGAGAGGAAAATAAACTTCGCATGGAGTTATGCCGATATGCTAGGGCTCGATCTAGAAATAGTGGTTCATCATTTAGCTGTGTATCCATAAGCAAAAGTGGTCAAACAAAAGCTTCAAAAAATGCATCTTCAAATTGCTTTATTGGTCAAAATGGAGCTCAAAAAGTTGTTAGATGTAGGATTCATCTGACCAATCAATTATCCAGAATGGGTGTCAACTTTGGTACCTGTTTCAAAGCATGATGGAGCCATCAGAATCTGTATAGACTTTAGGGATTTGAACAAAGCATGTCCAAAGGATGATTTCCCACTTCCCAACATCAACATGACAGTAGATATGATGGTAGGGCATGAGATGCTATCATTAATGGACAGATTTTTAGGCTATAACCAGATCATGATAGCAAAAGAAGATCAACATAAGACAACTTTTACTTGTCCATGGGGGACTTACTGTTGGAACATGATGCCATTCGGCCTAAAGAATGCAGGAGCAACCTATCAAAGGGCCATGTCGTTGATATTCCACGATATGATTCATAAAATAGTCGAAGACTATGTCGATGACATTCTAGCTAAGTCAAGAAAAAGACAAGATCATATAGCAACCCTAAGTGCTATCTTTGACAGACTAGAGGAATATAAAGTCAGACTAAATCCCAAGAAGTGTGTCTTCGGTGTACAATCAAGTAAATTAATAGGATACATAGTCTCCATGAGGGGTATCAAGGTAGATCCAAAAAAAGTGAAAGCAATCCTTGAGATGGAAGCACCTAAGACATTAAAACAATTGAGAATCCTCCAAGGCAGACTCCAATCCATCAGAAGATTCATAGCACAACTGGCAGACAAGCAGAATCCATATTTGCACCTACTCCACAAGGGGGTAGCATACAAATGGGATACAAAGTGCGAAGAGGAATTTAACAAAATCAAGGAATACCTACTAACACCACCAGTTTTAATGCCGCCCATCCCAAAGAAGCCATTGATCTTATATATGTCAATAACAGCAGCAGCCCTTGGAGCTCTCCTAGCTCAGCATGATGAAAATGGAATGGAGAGAGATAACTACTATATCAGCAGGACAATGGTCAGTCATGAGCTAAATTACTCCTTCATCGAGAAAGCTTGCCTCGTAGTCGTGTTTGCATCCCAAAAATTTAGACATTACATGTTGGCACACAAGATAAAGCTCATCGCGAAAATTGATCCCCTCAAGTATCTACTATCAAAGGAAATGCTCACAGGCATAAAGGAAAAATGGGTAATGATACTATCAGAGTATGATATCAAGTATGTAGAGAGGAAAGCCATCAAGGTTCAAGTTATTGCAGATCAACTAGTAGAGGCACCCATTTATTCTGAGAACCCTCTTGTCTCAGAATTCCCAGATGAATCCATTTTTAACCTCAACGTAACTGACCATTGGAAACTATACTTCGATGGTTCATACACACAACATGGATCAGGATTTTGTGTCTTCTTCATCACCCCACAAGGGGATTGCATACTGAAATCATACAAATTGACATTTCCTTGTACCAACAACATAGCAGAATATAAGGCTTTGACTATAGGCCTCAGGACAGCAATACAATGGAACATCATAGCTCTCAAGGTATATGGAGATTCTCAGTTGATCATTAATCAGGTCAATAATGAATATCAGACTAAGGATGACAAGCTCACTCCATACAAGAAATTGGTGGAGACTCTAAAGGAATCCTTCATTGACATAACATTCAAGCAGATTCCAAGAACCAACAACAGAGCAGCCGATGCCATGGCTACAATCGGGTCACTATTAGACATCCCTCATAACATACCAAAGTATGAATTTATGATTGAGAATCTTCTCATCCCCACATTCGAGGTACTGGAATCAGAATATGTGTGTGAAATTGTTGGTCCAAGTGATCCTTGGTATCATGACATCTATACATATCTTCGCATAGGAGTCACACCCGCTGACCTCCCATCACACCTAAAATGAACCTTTGTCAAAACGGCATCCAATTTTGTCATCCTAGGTCATACCTTATATCATAGAAGCATAGAAGGTACCTTACTACGCTGTCTAAATGTTGAGGAGGCATTAACCACTCTAACTGAAGTTCATAACATTATATGTGGCTCACACTCGAGTGGAATGACCATTGCCAAGAAACTGCTGAGGACGGGGTATTACTGGCCCACAATGGAAAGAGAAGCACATGATCATGCTAAAAGATGTTTACAATGTCAGGAACATGGATACCTCATCTATGCTCCAACTCAAAAGCTTCATCCCATCGTCACACCATGGCCCTTTTTCACAGTGGGGACTCAATCTCATTGGAAAAATCACACCCACCTCATCCAATGGCCATAAATTCATCATAACTACAACTGAGTACTTCACAAAGTGGGTGGAGGCCATACCCATGACGTATATCACTAGAAAGAAGATCTCAAAATTTATCCTGAACTATCTCATCTATCATTATAATGTCCCACAAGCCATTATCTCAGATAATGGGACACCATTCAAGAACCAGGAGGTTCACGACTTGTGCGAGAAATTCAAAATCCAGCATCAGCTTCTCCACCTCGTGTTATCCCCAAGGAAATGGCCAAGCAGGAAGCCACAAATAAAACCATCCTCAAAATCTTGAAAGAAAACAGTCAATGATGCAGGTCGTGACTAGCATCTGCAGCTTAATCCTACCCTCTGGGCTTATCGAACCAGCATCCGCACACCCACCAGTGCTACCCCTTCCTTGGTCTATGGATCAAAATTTGTACTCCCCATTGAGATCGAGCTCCCATCCCTGAGGATATCACTACAAAACCTTGCCATAGATGAAGAATATTGAGTTTCAAGACCAAATCAGGGAATTACTCGATGAGAGATGCATAGATGATTTAAATCACTTGCAGTCTATCAGAATAGACTCAAACGGAGCTACAACAAGAAAATCAGAAGTAGGACTTTCCAAGTCAGAGAAGGCTGGTCTTAAAAGAAAATCAGAAGAAATGTCCCAAACCCAAGCAGCAAAGGCAAGTTTGAACCTAATTGGTTAGGACCTTTCGTCATAAGAGCAAGTTATCAATCAGGGGCATATCAGCTATCAACACCCGAAGGGGAACCTCTGTAGGAGCCCATGAATAGCTCCCACCTCAAGTTTTTTCCTAAATATTTCAAGGTATAGAACCAAAAAATCCAAAAAAATTAGAAAGAGTCCTGAAAATGGTTACTTAGGCGAAAACCTGGCAAACAGGCGTTTGGTAACAACAAAAAAAAATCAAAAAAGCAAAAAAATCCAAAAAAGTCATAAAAAGGATCAAAAAAATTGTCCTCTAGTGAAAACCATGTTGGTGGCACTTTGGGAAAGTACCTTGGTGAAAACTTGGCAAACAGGTGCCTTGTGTAAATAAGCACTTTCCATCCACCAAGATCTTTATGGATTGTTTGGCATCTTCCATCCATTTCACTTCCATCATGCATTCACTCGCATCCGCACCATAGCTTGGTCCTATTTTCGCATCATGATCCCTCCTAGTACTACTCAGCCCATCCTCAAGGTTAGTTTGTCCTCCTTTATCGGAGTAGTCTATTGCATCACTCTGGGGCATCTTATCAGATCAGATTCGTGTATGATCTTAAAGTCCTAAAAAATCCAAAAACATCATAAAATCAAAAAATCCAAAAATAGGTCAAAAAGTCATCCAAAAAATAGGGTTGTCTTGTCGAACTACGTCATCTCTGAGCTTGAACATAGGCAAGGTTGATCTTTGATCATCCCCTGAGACATTTAGGTCAGTCCTATAGGAGTCTGTCATAATAAACTGGCATTTCATCATGTACATCGTCATTTGTAAATCGGTCAAGTTGTCAGTCAAACTACGTGGTCTCTGCATATATAACGTAGGCAAGGCTCATCTATTGACCAGCCCTTGAGACCCCTAGGATAGGTCTTTAGGTTAGTCTCTTGGTCAAAATCTCAAAAAATCCCAAAACATTTGAAAAATCAAAAATTCAAACATTTGCAAAATCTCAAAAAGACCAAAAATAAACCTTAAAACATTGCAAAACATCAAAAACATCCAAATATCTAAAAAAATCCATCTGCCTCATCTCGCTTGCACATGCAATAAGCACCATCCATAATAAATTGATCGTCATCATCAACCTTTGGTAAAATAATCAAAAACAAGTCTAGTAGATTACAAGTAGAATTCCAAAACGTCAAGTCATAAGTCTAAGTCAGTGAGTAAACAAATCGGTCATCTCTTTGTATCAATAAAACATCATCTGAATTTTCCCCCTATCAATCATCCCTAAGAGCACTCTGGATAAACGAAATGATGTGCCGCCATCCACTAACATGTCCTAGGATGAATCCTTCCTAAAATGGGCATTATCTTTTGGCAATAAGTTTCGATTATCGTCTTAGAAAACACATCCTCTTGCCATTAGCAATATTGAAGAGCATTAGTTTGTTTGTTTACTTGATCTTTATCTTTTTGACTTATCTTATTTTGTGCTCATTCCAAGGACATCTCAATGATATCCCAAAATAGAGGATTTAGAGAAATAGGAATGGGGCAATGATCGTTATCTTTTGTTTGTTGTGCTTGTTGGATGTTCTTGTAATATAACCTCGGCGAATACTTGCTTTGTTAGGTATATATGGAAGAAGTCTAGGGCAACTTGTTGACTATTACAGGGATAGGTTTACCTTTCTGTGTTTTGGTTCGAGCTGTCTGAAACTTCTGAAGTACATCCTAGCAAGGTTTCCGTATGTCAGGTGTGAACAAGAATATTCCTATCTGATTGTTGTGTCAAATTCCATCACACTAAGTACCACGCCATCCTGGTTGTCTATACCTTGATGCATCGTACCACGTGTTTTATCAAACATAAGAAAATTTGGCCCTTTGAAAATCCCAATTCCTTGGCAAGTTATCATCATCATCATCATCATCATCATTTGTATTTGTGTCATCTCGTGTCTTGTTGAAATGACTTCTTCTTTTCTTGCTAATCATGCTAACAAGGTACTATGACATTTGATCATCATCACCATCATCGCCATCAATCCTCCATCCACAAATCATTAGCATATTGCATAAGCATATCATATAGGAAACAAATGCATTGCATTCCAATCATCATAAATAGGTTATCATAAACAATCTTCATAGATAGTCGCATCCATGTCAGTACATTTCACCAATTACATTGCATCTCATGGCATTATATTAATCATTGTATAAACATTCATAACCATTTCATAAAACCATTTACCATATAAATCATCACATATGCATCTACACATTCATTCCATAATCATTTATTGCATAGGCATATAAGCATTTAATTCATTAGGCATATCACCTTGCATTAACATATCATCACATCACATACATCATCATTTAGGATAATAGCATTTGTTATTCTAAGCATCTCATAAAACCATTTCATTAAGCATTAACACCATTTCATTAGCATCATATCATGATCATCACATCATATCGCATCATAAATCATCTCATATATAAGCATTTTCCACACATCATTGCATATACCATAAACCAAATCATTTCACATATCACCTTTGCATAAAGTAAATCATCATATAGTTAACATCATTGCACATCATATCATAGGTTAGCATAATATAGATCATAGTCATAATCATTGCATAAACATCATTAGAAATAAATGCATCCATAACATATAAAAGAAGAAACATACATGCATAGGTAAAAGTACACATTTTATCACATCAAAATCAACTCATATCATATCATCATGTCACTGTCATTGTACAAAAAAATAATCGAATCACTGTACATATATGTCAATCAGTACAAAACGCCCATCAGGCTATCAAAAATGAGCCCATAAGGCACAAAAAGTGTGTATCATCTGGATCACGCTTGATCTCCGTGAATGCTGCCCTCACCTCTGTCACTGTGACCCTCTAGTGGTCTCTAGTTGGCTCGCTCTGAGTACTTCGGGACCCAGTCTGCTCTAGGTACGGTGTCATGATAGGCCTGACGATAGTACTCTATCTCTTAGATAGCCTCCTTGTCAAATCGTACCGGCACCATACCCTAGGACGAGGAGGTTGTCATGCTCTCAATCTGCTACCTGTGGCCTAGCTCTATAGCTTCCTGTAGCTCTGCAGCCTGCCTCTATTGCACAACGTGATCCCTCTCTGCTCTGAGTTGATCTCTCTCAGCGCTGGCTTGGTCTCTCTCTACCATCAGTGCTTGAACCTAGGTCTGCAGTTGTAAAATCAAGTCATCTCATGTGTCTGCCTGCCTTGCTGGTTGTGCCTATGGTTGCACATGAACCTGGTCCTCACCCTTAGCTTGCGGTGGTGGGACTGGCAGATCCTGATGCTAATCATGCATGTGAACATCCACATGACCTGGTGGAACTGGGGGCACCCCTAGTGGATCCGGTCAGATCTCGATCCTCGCTCCTCACCCTCATCCTTGTCCTCTCCTACCTCTGACCCTGCCTGCCTCTGGATCCTCGCCTCGAATGGTCAGCCGAAGAGTAGGTCTAAACCAGTCTCTGTAGGCCTATGTGGTCCCTGGGTCTGCCAAGCCCTGATCATAGGCCTATGGTCAAGTTACCAACTGCCAAAAGTTGTCAACCGCCTCCGCGTTAGGAATGTCAAGCCCCCATGCTGTCTGTTTCATGCTCCATGAAAATACAGCCACATAGTCATCATATGGCCGATCATGTGGATCTCCAAACTGACGTTGTACATGCCCAGAAAGGTATCTCTCAATCATCATATGCTCCCAGCCCTACATGTATTGATCTTTCCAATAGTAGAAGAGCTGAGCGGCATTGTTGGCCCATCTGAGCCAACCAAGGTATGGACACCAAGTAAACACAAGCATCTCGTCCAGGACCCACCTCAAGTAGGGGATCCCATGCTCGCTAGTGTGTGTGAAGGACACACCACCTCTATATAGTGCCATGAGGGCATCCTCTGCCCCCATCAGAACTGGAACAACTTGTGGATGTAGCACAGAAATATGCTCCCACACCCAAATATGAAGAAGAGTCACTCTGACTCCCAGTGCTCTGCCATCCATGTAAAAATACTCGTGGAGATCCCTGTAGAGTGAAGCCAAAAGGACGGGTCCCCATGCAAACTAAACTGGCCTATCTCGGACCATCCTCTCCTAGCAGTAACCCTAGCCCAGACTGAAATACCGCCCTCATCTATTTGGGGCAACCAAACCTGAAATGATCACTACAATCACCCAACGGAAGGGAGGTGCTATAGCTCTATACCTCTCCAGCTCGATCTGACCCTCGCAATAAATAATGTCACACATAGTGAGGACTCTAACGCAGCACTCCCGTCCCTCCTCCATATCATAGATCACTTGGCGACCATGAATGGGAAATCATAAAATGCGCCAGACATTCTCCAGGGTGACAGTCGCCTCGCCAGTGGGAAGATGAAATGACAACGTCTAGCTATGCCACCTCTCAGCAAGCATTGATAGCATCCCTAGGTGTGTGCATACGGGCGCTGTGTACGCAATATGCCATAGGCTAGTAGTTCCCAGTCAATCCTGGTCTCTTTCACTCAGGTCCCATAGGACGCTCGCCAAATCCCACGACCGGTGCTCCCGAGAGTAGAGCTCCCTCGGTTCATCCTGCATCAAAGAAATTCAGCATGTTAAAAATTTTGAAAAAATCCTTGCTAAACGCTCCAAACTTGCATCCAGCAATGCAGTTTGTGAAGGTGTTGCAATTTGAGTTTCCTCAAACTCTGACATTGGACCCTAAATCAAGCTAAATAGAGCCGGCGCGGCGCACTTCATCCCCAGCGTCGCATTTTTTATGAAAAGGGTGCCACCGCCGCACACTTTAATCAAACCGGACCGCCGAACCTGAGCCCAGCAGCGAAGTTTCTAAACTCCAAATAGAACCTTTGTGGTGCAAAAAGGCAAATAGCGACGCAATTCAAATGTCGAGTGGCGCTATAATAGCACCGCTAGAGGCGAGCTCATCTTTAAAAAGGCTAATAAATGCATCAAATGAAAAAATTAAGCTTCGGTAGGGACCACATACCGGTGCCCCAATGCCTGGTGGCCACTGGTAGGTCCGAACTCGGTCTGAAATGTGCAGGGGAAGTTGTCGTTGCACCATATCGCCGAAGCTTCAAAGCTCGAATCTCAAGGTTTGCTAATAGAGGTGTGTGAAAATGACTTGAAAGTGACCCCTTGGGGCCCTTTTAAGCCTAAAAATTAGGGTTTTTTAACCCTAATTGGCCATCCTGCTAGGGTTTTCGCCCTCTGAACTTGTTTTTGTCTATTTGAGCCTTGTTTTTCATCATTTTATTATGTTTAGACACGTTTTTAGCGTTTCAGACCCCTTTTGGACTTGTCAGGTACTTGGTCACCTTTTTTCGCTAGATCACCCAAAAAATTAAAATTTTCATCTGATCTCTCGAGGGGGCATTATATTGGCATATTCTCTTTTGCCAGGCAGTATTGGGGAAAGTTTAATTATCAAAAAAAAATTAGCTTTGATCGAGATCGTTTATTCTTTGAACCAACACATGATAGGTGCATTGCTTCAAAGAAGGAAAAATAGACACATAAAATATCTTGATTGACATCGTTGCATTCGATCTAACTTACTAACATCATTTCTTCCTAAATCATCCCTCCAGTTTAACCATTTAATCAAATTCCCCTGTCGATTAAATTCACCAATAGTCTCTTAAATTAAAATAAATCATTTTATAGAGTTAAGTCAATTCCTTACATTAATTAAAATCCACGTAGATCTAATTATCCCTATTTAATTAAATAATCAATTTATTTGATTAAATCTCTAAATTCTATCAATTAAATTAAATAGAATTAAAACCTTATTTGATTTAATCAACATCATCCTTTTAATTAAATAAATCAAAATCCTATTTAATTAATCTCTTGTCATATTCCTCTCTTATTTGATTTAAATAAATCCATAAATCTAAGTCCAAATAAGTCACATCATCTAATCTCTTGTTAAATTAATTTAATATGAGATTATTTAATTAATCTCACGTCATATTCCTCTCTTATTTGATTTAAATAAATCCATAAATCTAAGTCAAATGGTCACATCATCTAATCTCCTATTAAATTAATTTAGCCCCATTTAATGTCACATCCCTAGATAATGCAAGTTGCACATGAAAATAGATTTAATTCATTTATTAAATCCCTATTTTCCCTCATGCATCTTTTGGAATATTCTCTCAATTTGAATTCAAAAATTCTAAGTCAACATGTACATCCAACAAGGCAATAAATTCATCTTACATGTCCTTTTCCTTGAGCCAAGTGGCATTTATTGCATTTTCCCTTCCCTCTCACATGTCATTTCAACAAATTTGAATTTCAAATATTGGCATTTATTGGCACAAACCCCAAATCTTGCACAACCATCATCCATTCATAGCTTGACAATTGCACCATATCATTGAATGAAAGTTAGTCCCACATTGCTCAAATTTGGACTTTCATCCATCTTCAAATCCTATAAATGAAAGGCTCATATCTTCATTTGATCGTCCACAATCAAGTAAAGTTACCATGCTAAATTACTTAGCCATTTTCATCCATCATTTGAATTCTTAGCTAGGATTTTTGCAGATTTGGCTTGGAGCTCTCACCATTCATCATCAAAAGTGGATCAATCTCTCCAACATTCGAAGCTTGCATCATAGGAATGGGAAAGGGCCAATTTTCACATCAAATTGGCACCAATTCCCCCATGGGATCAAGAGTTTGCTCTTTTAATTAAGATTCAATCTTTGTTTTATCTTTTGCTTTGTGTTCTTCAATATTTTCTTCCTAATTTCAATGTTGCAAATGGATTTCATGGGGAATCTTTGTTTTGGCTTGCAATCACTTGTCTAACGTGTTTATTCTTATTTTTTTGCAGGTACCAAGGCTTGGGTTCGCAGAGTATTGAAGAACATTAGATTGTTTGTTTACTTTATCTTTGTCTTTTGACTTATCTTATTATGCTCATTCCAAGGACTTCTCAATGATATCCGAACAGAGGATTTAGAGAAATAGGAATTGGGCAATGATCATTATCTTTTGTCTGATGTGCTTGTTGGACATTCTTTTAATATAACTTGGCGAATACTTGCTTTGTTAGTTATGTACGAAGGGTGTTTTAGGCAACTTGTTGACTATTGCATTGATAGGTTATACCTTTTCGTGTTTTGGTATGAGGTGTTTGAAACTTCTAAAGTGCATCCTAGCAAGGTTTATGTATGTTAGGTGTGAACAAGGATACTCCTATCTGATTGTCAATTCAAAGTCCATCACATTGGGTACAACGCCATCCTGGTTCTCTATACCTTGATGCATCGTACCACATGTGTTATCAAACATAAGGAAATTGGCCCTTTGAAAATCCCAACTCCTCGGCAAGTAGTCATCATCATTTGCATATTCATCATCTTGTGTCTTGTTGAAATGACTTCTTCTCTTTCATCCCTTCTTACTCATCACACTAACAAGGTACTATGACAGTTGATCATCATCATCATCGTCATCGTCGTCGTCGTCGCCATCAATCTTGCATGCACAAATAATTAGCATATTGCATCAACATATCATATAGGGAACATATGCATTTCCATCATCATATAAACATGGTATTATAATAATTTTCCATAAATTAGCACATCCCTTTCTCATTAACATTGCATCCATTTTTTGCATCACATTGCATTCATCACATAAACCATTGCATAACATTCATTTGCATAAACATTTCATAACCATTTCACATTACCACCTACTTCATAATCATACATAATAGGTACATAAGCATTATAAATAATCCATTGCATATTCACATCACATAAACATCATAAGGTCATCTTCCACATTACATTCATTTTGTATAAAACATCATCATACCACTCTACATTAACATATCATTTCATATATTACATCACATCAGAGTAAATGCATCACATACATTACATATTTAGGATAATAAATTTGTTATTCTAAGCATCTTAAAACCATCTCATTTGCATCATCAATACATATCATATAAAACACGACCATTACATTTACACCACATTATATCATCCATTATTCATGCATATTATATATAACACTTCATAAATAACATCGAAATCATTTGCATAAATAATTCCACATAATTATAAGCATAAATAGGAACATAAAAAAATCCATTACATACAAAGCGCACATCCATCCACAATCATTTTATAAGCATGGTTCACATATCATTTCACGTATACACCATAGATCATCGCCATATCATTTTGCATATTACATTTCATATCACATCATTTGCATCAATATAAATAGATCATCATATATAGATTATAAATGCACATCATCATCCATTCACATCACATATCATATAAATCCATCTATATATCACAAATAAAGAGCATACTATAAGATCCATCCATAATGCATACATCATTAGAAAGAAATGCATCCATATACACATCCATCCTCACATCATAACATCATTGCATAGCATATAGAAATAGAACAATCCATAAATGCATAAATAAGTGGTACACATAACATCATCTCATATATATCATCATCGGGTAACTGTCATAGTACAAAATAATCGGATCATTGTAAATGTGTGTTAATAAGTACAAAAAGGCCCATCGGGCTATCAAAAAGGATCCCATAAGGCACGAAAAGTATCATCTCAATCAAAACAAGGTCTACCCATTCTGTCTATTTCCCTCGACCCCGTCATCGTGACCCTTTGCTGGTCTATGGCTGGTCTGCTGTGAGTAGTGTGGGGCCCACTCTGCTCTAGGCACAGTCTGATGATAATGCATATGGTAATAATCTACCTCCTGGACGGCCTCCCTATAAGACTGAATGGACACTGTGCTCTAAGAGGAGGTTTCCATGCTCTAACTGTTCTCATCGGCCCATCTCTACGGCTGCCTGTAGCTTTACGGCCTGCCTTTGCAAAATGGCCTGTTCTCTCTTGGCCCTAATTTGATCTCTCTCGGTCCTGTCCTAATCCCTCTCCACTATCACGGTCTGAAACTGGGCCTACAACTATGCAATCAATGCATCTCGAGGATCCACTTGCCCTACTAGTTGCCCTGCTAGCTATGCTCATGGAGGTTGTACCTAAGGCTGATCCTCACCCCCAGCTCATGGTGGTGCACCTGCCTACTCCTACTGCCTAGCTAGCACCTGTTGTTGATCCTACATCTAAACATCGGCCTGACCTTGTTGAACTGGAGGCTTGACTGGCTGGTCCTGTCATACACCGTCTCTTCATCCTTGTCCTCCCCCTCTGCCCCTCATCCTCCATCAAGTGGGGACTGTTCCTAGAATTTTCAACCATAGGGGAGGCCATAACTAGTCTCTATATGATTGTGTGATGCCTGAATCTGCAAGCCCCTAATCATAAGCCCATGGTTGGGCCACCAACTGTCTAAAGTTGTTAATGGCCTCTGAAACAGGAATGTATCAACCCCATGAAGCATGTGACATGGTGCAGGAAAATACGGCCACATAATCATCATCTGGCCAATCCTGTGGCTTGCCAAACTATCGTTGAACACGCCCGGGTAGGTACCTCTCCACCATGGTATGCTCTTGTCCTTGCATAAACCGTTTCTGGCAGGAAAAGAAGATTTTCTCTGCATCGTCGGCCCATCCGTGCTGACCAAGGTACGGGCACCATGTAAAAGCCTGCATCTCATCTAGGACTCTCCTCTAGTACAGAATCTTGTGCTCGCCCATGTGTGTGAAGGACACACCACCTTTGTAATGCCATACAAGGGGATCATCAAGCCCCATCGGTATTGCAACAACCCGTGGCTAAAAAATAGCGATGTGCTCCCACGCCCATATGTGGAGAAGTGTGACACCTGCCCTAAGTGCTTTACCATCGAGGTAGACATACTTATGTAGATCTCTGTAGAGTGAAGCAAGGAGAAAAAGCTCCCAAGCAAAATGAGTAGGCCTGTCACGCATCACCATGCGCTCCCAACAGAGTCCCCAACTAGGACTGAAGTACCGACCTCATCAATCTAGGGCAATAAGACCTGAAATAATAGCCGCAACAAGTAAGCAGAAGGGGGAGGTGAGAGACCTATGATTCTCAAACTCAATCTAACCCTCACAAATGATAACATCCTCTGTGGTGAGGACTATGTGACAGGCATCCCGCCCAGCATCTATATCAAAAATAACACACCGACCATGAATCAAAAATCTTAGGATGCACCACACGTCCTCCAAGGTGACGATGGCCTCGCCGATGGGAAGGTGGAAAGACGAGGTCTTGTTGTGCCATCTCTTGGAAAGTGCTGACATCATCCCAAGGTGAGTACGCATGGGCGCTACGTATGCAATGTGCCACAACCCCATGTCCTGTAATCATTCTTGTTCTCTATCACTAAGGTCTCGCAAGTAACCGAAGAGATCCTGCAACCTGTGCTCTCGAGAATACAACTCCCTCGCCACGTCCTGCACCAAGAAGGGTCATCATGTTAAACAATTTGAAAAATTTCATGCTAAGCATTCAAAAATCACTCCAGCATCGCTATCTGTGAAGGCGTCGCAGTTTGATTTTTTATCAAACTACAATGTTGGGGCACAAAATCACGAACGCACACTGCCGCGGTGCACTTTTCTTTCAAGCGGTGCAGTTTGAAAATATTCATGTTGATAAAGCATCACCACGTCACACTTTGGAAATGACCCCGCGGGCCATGACCTTAGTGTCAGAGTTTGGAGTTTATCTGTCGTGGCACAATTTGACACCGAGCGGCGCAGTTTGATTTTTGAGTGGCACTAAATAGCATTGCTGTAGAATAACTAATTTTAAACGCATTAAATGAACGCTAAAAATGAGAAATAAAGCTCAAGTAAGGATCACTTACTGGTGCCCCAATGTCGGGTGGTCGCTGGTATGTCCGAACTCGGTCAGAAATGTGCATTGGGAGCTATTGATGTGCCATATCATCAAGATGTCAGAGCTCAAATCTCAAAGTTGCTAGAGGGTTGTGTGTGAAAATGAATTGAAAGTGACCCCTCGGAGCCTTTTTAATCTTGAAAATTAGGGTTTTTTCACCCTGATTGGCTATCCTGCTGGGGTTTTGGACCCTTGAACCTGTTTTTGTCCAATTGAGGCCTATTTTACATCATTTTATTGCATTTAGACACATTTTTGGCCTTTTGGAGCCTTTTTGGACCTGTCAAGCACCTTGTCCTCTTTTTTCACGAGATCACCCAAAAATTGAAATTTTCGTCCAATTTCTTGAGGGGGCAATATATTGGCATGTTTTCTCTCACCGGGCAGTAGTGGGACAAGATTTTGAAAATGAAAAATTTATGGCTTTGATCAAGATTGTTTATTCTTTGAACCAATGTAACAAATGCATTGCTTCAAAGAGGGGCAAAATGTAGACATGTAAAATGTACTGATTGACATTGTGCATCTGATCCTGACCACTAACACCATTTCATCATGAATCATCCTTCGGTCTAACCATTTAATCAAATACCTTTATCTAATTAAATTCATCAATATTCCTCTCTTAATTAAATAAATCAATTATCTAATTAAGTCACCTTTTCTCAATACTTAAATTAACCATTTTGATCTAATTATCCGATTTATTTAAATAATTAATTTTATTTGATTAAATCTCTTAAGTCTATCTATTAAATTAAATAAATTAAAACCTTATTTAGTTTAATCTAACATCATCTCTTTTAATTAAATAAATCAAAATCTTTATTTAATTAATCGTTTATCACATTCTTCTCATATTTCATTTAAATAAATCCACAAATTTAAGTCAAAAAGGTCACATCATTTAACCCCTTCATTAAATTAATTAACTTTGATTAATTTAATCTCCTCTTATATCCCATCCTCTAGCTTTTACCACTTGCACATGAAAATAGATTTAATTGATTTATTAAATCTCTATTTTCCTTCAACAAGGCATCTTTTAACAAATATTCTTCAAGTTTGAATTCAAAATCCAAGTTGACATGTACATCCAACAAGGCATTTACTCTCTCTTACATGTCATTTTCCTTGAGCCAAGTGGCATTCAATGCATTCTTCCTTCCCTCTTACATGTCATTTCAACAATTTCAAAATTCAACAATAGGCATTTATTGGCACAATCCTCAAAACTTGCACATTCCTCAACCACTCGCAAGGTGACAAGTGGCTCCATCTCATTGGCTAAAACATTATCCCACATTGCTCTCTTTTGAACACTCCTTCAACTTGAGAATCTATAAGTAGAAACCTTATTCTTCAACAATGCATCCACAATCCTCATGCAAAGTTACTCTCTTCAATTGAGAGCTAATTTTGACCATTGCATCCTCATCATTGGCATTATCAAGGGTTGGGAAAGGGCTTCTTTCCACATCAAAGAAGCACCAATCCACTATGGGATAGATATGTTTCTTCTTTTATGCTCTCAATTAGTTTGTGTTGTTATCTTGTTTATGAAGGCATGATGCATTATTTCATAGGAGCATTTAGTAAGTTTGCATGAACTAACCTTCTTTATGGGGTTTAGAATGTTTGCAGATTTATGGGTGCTTCAGTATCAACACTATGACCCTAAAATTTTATTACAATAATTAAACTAAATTAGTTAATCTTGTATTTCAAAAATGAATTTTAATAAATTAAATTCAATGAACATGCTAATATTTTCTTGAGTATCGATGCCCAAAGCCTCATTCAAAATGTCATCTTCCATCTCCATCTCTGTAGTTGCAGACATATCCTACGCACTACCCTCCTGAGTTTTGTGGGGTCATATGTATAAGTCGACCTACAAACCTGACAAGAATGGGATGGAAGCCTACCCCTCAAAGTCTCCCTTGGATGGCACTATACTACAAGACTAGCATGTTGGATGATACTCCAAGTCAAAGATCTGATAGACTGCAAAGTGTCCACCTCAGCACTCTCCTTTGCAGTGGAAGGGATAATGACATGCTCATGAGTCAGCCTAGCAAGAGCTCATATCCCTTGTTGCTGAGGATCATGTCCTACACCTGTTGTATCCTGTGCCGACCCTCCGCCTCTCCTCTGAAAGTCCCTCATATCAAAATAGTTGGGTATTTTGTTGAGGATGAACTCATAGTAGAGATTCCTCAAGAAATATTGGAGGACTTCGCAATTGTTGCATGGTGGATAGTCAAAAACCATGTACCACCTATCCCAAAAATTGTTCCTAATCCCTTAGTGGTGGCACTAATGCATAGGAAACCTCTTGGCATTAAGGTCAAGATTTTGATTTGTGCATGGGTCAGTGAATAGGGATCACAAATTATATTTTGTAATTTTTTCATCTTTTACTTCTTTATATGAGAATTTATTTGCATAAAAATCTCTCCATGCCGGCCTCCTATCTACCCAACCACTTAATTGTTTGTTGATTGCATCTACATGTGTTAACATGTCTTTAATTGAACTCGCAAGAGTTCTTCTTTCCACGATTGATATATTTTAGGATCTAATACAATTGCTTTCAAAATGCATATCGATTACAATTTCAAAACTTCAAATTACTAAAATGGAGTCAACAACACATAATTAAATGAACAGAATCAGAATTCAGAATGAGACAAGAGATAGAGAACGCAAATAAATTGATAATGGAGTTTGTCGTAAGAAGGACTACGTCTTTGGGCCCCTCTCCAAAGAGTAGACTGATCCGATTGAAATCTTCAAAAATTCGGCATTACAACAGTTTGCAAGCTCTTCCCTTCAAGCACGACAGAATTTCAGCATTCTTCCGACATACAGGAACAACAAATTATCTCTCCAAAATGCTCTAAGTCTCCAACACCTGAATAATTTCTAATGAATCCTCAAGCCTCTAAACCCCCCTTTTTATATATTTGGTTACTAACCAATTGATTTTACAAAACAACCTTATCTCTCCATTTTTACAAATACAACTTAAAAATCCCCCTTATTTACACAAAAATCTTCAAATCTCCCATTTTACATTATTTTTAAAAAACATATAAAATCCCTAAGCCCCTTAATTTTATCATATTTGGGATTATATTGTTTACGGGAGTTTGTTTGTTTCATCCTTTTAGAGGACTTTGTTTTAAATTTGGGCTTATTAATTATTACTTGCTACCCATTAATTTAGTGGTTGAAATTATACATTTTTAAGGGGAATATTTTAGTTTTTTTGGTTTACTTGTTTTACCAAGTAAAGCCCACCTTTTCCTCCTTAAAATTTTCCCCAAGTAAGCATGCACCTGGGAGGTAGGTGTGGGGTTTTTTTTTCCTTATTTTAAGGCTTATTTTAGCCTTGTTTTAAGGCTTAGGATTAGGTGCATTTTTTTTTTATATTATTATTTTTATTTTTTTATTCGTCCAGATTTTTCCACATGTCATCGTATGATTGGCTGATGATGATGACTAGATATTGATCATACCATGCTGATGTCAGCAAAGTCAACCCAACTTTGACTGCTCATATCTCGTGCAAACGGACTCTGATTCACGCAAAACGAATGTCGTCAGAAAGCTTGCAACAAGCTCTTCGCATTGACGCAAGTCTTGACCAATTTTGAAAACGTCAAGTTTTTACCCTTTTTTTCTGTGACCTGGGTCCTGGGTTGACCAAGGTTTGACCGAGCATATCTTGGACTTTGTAGCTCCATTTGACTCTGTTTGAGTTGCATTGGAGTCATAATTTCACCCTCTTTCTGATGATTCTGATTTTGAAGATAAAAGAGAAACTTAAATTTTTGGTGAAGATCCTCCAAATCAATGGTTGAACTTATAGGATTGTTCAACCTCATGATTAAATCCTCAATCTATTTTTTGTTGTTTTCAATTACCCCCATTAAATTTTGTTGAGTACTAGGAGGATTTTGAGGAATTGGAGGAGGATTTTTTTGTTGTGGTTGTTGAGTATTTTGTTTGTCTACTTGTTGCTATGGTTGTTGAGGATTTTGAGGATGGTTTTGAGGTTGATTAATATCTCCTACAAATTAAATAAATGAATATCAAAAACAACCTAAAATTACCTATTTAACAACAAATTCACAAAAAAAAATAAACAATGCTTACTTATTTGACCTCCCCGTCGAGGTGGTGGCATCCTGGTGACGAAATTGCAACAATTTCATGAAGAAATTGCAACTTTAGCTCCTTCCAAAATGAAAGTGTGCAAATGTAGGGTTTCTTGGTCATGGACAACAAAAAAATAGTGAAATTGAAATGATGTTGCTTGCTTTTTTTGTTTTAATAAGCTATAACGTGCTTGCATTATAACACGGGCGCTTTATAGGCTCGATGTGATTGATCATTTTCCTCGGTCACACCAAGCCATAACGTGAGCATGTTATAATGTGCTTGTGTTATAGTCTTTCAAATTATTTTTGAAATTTTGTCCACAATTTGGTCCCGCATCTTTTTGCACCCACCCCTATGTCTACAAAAATATTTATTATTCTCTAAGTCCCTCATTAGGATTACCCTCTTAATGATTATGGAGCTCAAAGTGTAAAATACTAGGTCTAATATTGTCCCATTGGCTTCTTCTTGTCCTTGGTTCAATTATAGCATTGTCATCTTACCTAGATAGACTTGATCCCCTTGTCTAGGTGTTGTGTCATCCCTTAGAGCTAAGGATAGAAATGAAAAGAACCAATAGATTGACATCACTACCAAGAACTAGTGATTTAAGGGTTTCATTATAAAATTATATAAAATACAATCATATTGTTGACCTAAAAAAATTCATGAGATTATTATGTTCTATTCAATTATTTATAGGTGTATTGAACTACTTGGCCTATCAATTTAAGCCAAGATATTCTAGTTATTGAATTAGTGTATGAAACCTCAACTGGAGATTCAAACTTAGAAGATTATTTCAAATTTGAAGAGTAATATTATGCTCAATGTTTATCCCTCTTTGGGAGTTGGTGGCTCCATTTATAAGTTTTTAAAATTTATTTTTGACAATGTAAGTTTCTTTCTTAGATCTAAGAATTATTTACCTAAAAGGAGAATTTATGTGAAGTCAACAATATTTTTCCATGTTTTCTAGCTTTCCTTATTATTCTATTTATAAATTTTGGTCCTCGGTTGGTCAACCTAAATATAGGTTTTGTGGATATTATTCTAAGGTTTGACACCCTTGACACTTGGAAGACTATCCAAACTTAGGGATTGGGATCAAACACTCAAATCACCAACAAATTAGTGTCGTTTATGGGGATTTTTTTAAATTAGTTTGTGTTGATAAAGTGTGAGCCCAGTGCATATGTTGAAACACCTTTGTAACTTGTTTTCCAATTTCAGCCAGTGGAATAATATTTGAGCAAGTTTGACATCTAGTCAAATTAATGTCATTATTAGGGATAATATTTTGATTTTGATTTTGAAGACCTTTACAAGTAAAAATAGGGAATTGTTCTTGTCTAGTATTTGAAGTATTATCTATTTAAAAATACTTTTATCTCTTCAAAGTGAAGAGTGGCTACTCTGTTTCAATTAAGCCATAATTAATAATTAGATTAAAATATTTTTTGGTGGATAAAAAAAGGTAGCCCATGTACGAGCATGGAGAAAATACAACTTCAACTAGTACATGAAGATATTCATCTTGGGAAGCTCTAAGTAATAGTATAATTTTGTTCTATAGATAGAAATAATTCATGCATTTATTTATAAAATCAAAACCTATATACTTATAAATATTCAAGTAGCGGCATAATCAAGAAATATAGACAAATTTCTAGGTTTGATTATAAAAATAAATGATATGGTTGTTGGTAGAACAGATAGGTATGGACATTGTGATGAGTTCACTTATTAGCCTATTTTCTGTTGTTTTTATACATACTTTCAGACATTATCAAACAATCCTTTCAGACAATACTCCTATTCTATGCTATCTTTTAATGCTTATTATACAACCTCAGACATAAATTATAGTAATGGAAATATAGTCATGATATAGTAGCATTGCATTGTTTATATGTGAGTATGTATTAAATGTGGTTGGAATTCTATGTTTAATCATGGCAGTTAGCTTTGTGTATATGTTTTGTGGATTAACCTCTTGAAGCTCCCAAGAAGACATTATAGCCCACAGCAAAAGGAGGACTTGGGAAGCAAAATAGGGGAAGTACCAAATCAAGCTAAGTGTGATAACAACCATGTGGAGGCACCTGATGGAGTTAGTCATACATCATTATGACAGCTAATAAAACATTGAGAAGAAGAATTCTTTTGTTGATAGGATTTTGATGACTATTTATGTGTTTTACATGTAGATCTATTTTGTAGAGTTTTAATTCTATTATAACTCTTGTCTCTTTTCAGTTATAGTTTGAACAAGTCAATATTAGCTATATACTTTGATATCTAGGATTTGTGTTTAGAATAAACTCCCTCGTGCTTGTATATAGTTGGTGGTTGAGTCCTTAGATAGTTAGTTGATTTAGTATTTTGTTATTAGTTACTTTTCAGTTTTAGTTATCATCTACAGACATGTTGATTATTTAGAAATGATTTCTTTGAATATAATCTATGAGGAAGATTTTGTGTAATCTTTTATGATGCATAATGAATGAAGTTCAAGTTTATATGAATGCGTAGAATTTAAAGATATAAAAAAAAATTTAGTTAATCGAATACAACCACTTAAGCAAGCCACTCAAGGTAACTATTATTCACTATATTTATAGTTGTTTATTTCTGTTTAGTAGTATTTTTTTTATCATTACTTCATAAATTGCATGCAAGTTAAAATGGATTCTAATATTTTGATTATTAGTAATGAATGTTCATGAGAATGAATGCATTTAGTTAACTTGTAGTACTTCAGAGGTTAGAATACATTTAATTACTAGTCTTGATCAGTTTTGAGTTAGTTTAGTAATACTTTGTTAACATTAATTCAATTACAAGTTAAGTTGTAGGCACCTGTATCCATTAGCACTAGTTTTCTTCTTTCACTGATATGAAATTTTGTGATTTTCCAGCAAGTAGAATACCTTAAATAGGATAACCTATGTAGCCTCGGGTCTCTGAAGGCACATATAGTGCAACACTATCACAAGTTTACAAAACTTGGTTGACAATTTAATGAATTCTTTACAATGTTGAGTGGACTGTTTAACTAGTCATACCTCTAAATTGTGTGGTTTCTACCA
>VDFB02000015.1:485598863-485716508 GCA_007258455.2 Sequoia sempervirens | reverse complement strand
CCTAGCTGCACAAGCTGCTTTACAAATGCAACAGGCATAGCAAGAGCAAGCACAAGCACAACTTCTTACACAAGCAACGCAATTGCAAGCCTACCAACAAGCATTAAAGCAATATCAAGAATAGCAAGAAGCAGTAGAACTGGTAGCCCAACAAGCGTTGTGGGAACAATAGCAAGCATAACAACAATTGTTGTTGGAACAGCAACAAGCGCAACAACAAGCATAAACCTTAGTGCAGCAGCAACAAGATCAACAGCAGGCGTTGTTCATACAAAAGTAGGTGGAAGCCTACCTCACTCACCAAAACATACAAATACCATCAAACAACACACCGACCAACCCACCCATCCAAACCACAAATGCAATACCCCAAAACACCTTCATCCCACCCCCTGATCTACAAGATGATGTGACAACACAACTCAAGTTGCTCTCGCAACAAGTGCTCGACCTTCAATCAGGGAAAATGACCAAAACACCAAGCAACTTGTGTCCCTATCCATTTGATAGGAGCTTATAAATGAAACCATTCCCTAAGGGATTTAAAATCCCCAAATTTGACAAATATGCAGGTATGGGAAACCCTGAAGATCACATCAGGGAATTTCAGGTTCATTGCATGGAGGTCACATATGATGATACTTATCTGATGCGACTATTTCCTAGAAGCTTGGCAGGTCCCACTATCGAATGGTTCTCTCGCTTATCTTCAGGCATTAGAACATTCCAAGAAATTATAGACGCATACATTAAGAACTACGCAGGTAACATTGCAATGGATGTTAGTCTCAAAAAACTCTCGGCTCTAAAACAAGGAAAGAATGAATCTTTCGCTTCATTCCTTCAACAATGGCGATCCAAGGCCAATCAGAGCAAGTGGACCATACCAGAAGAACAACAAGTTTGCACAATCATTGCCAACCTTGAAAGCTACTTGGCATTTCATCTCAAGGTTCAAGGTATCACCACATATGAACAATTGATCTCCAAGGCACTTAGCATTGAAAGAGCCCTTGTGACTCAACCCATGGAATCAACATCATACCATGAACATCAAAATAATCTCCCATCATCCAATTACAATGATAAACCTCACACGTGGGCAAGGAACAAAAACATCACTAATGATGGTGTCGTAGATGCCAAGGTGGTCATTAGTGGTCCATGCCAAAACACATCTGCACAACAAATTCAAACACCAAATAAAAACACTCATCACACAACATATAATTCAACCATCAATAACCTCAATGACCAAAGTGGACCACCTCAATGCAAAACATATCCCAAATGAAAATACACCATGTTGGGGGAACCACTTGAGGACATCATGAAAAGGTTGATCGACGAAAATCTCATCAAAGCACCTACATTCGAGAATTATCAAGAACCCGATGTCAAACCTCCTTGGTATAACGACAATCAACTGTGTGAACTCCACAAAATCAAAGGCCACACCACAAACAGTTGCATGAGACTCAAAAACATCATCCAATATCTCATCGACAAAAGAATCATAAACGTGGAACCACCTACAGGGAATCAGGATCTTAAAATCTACACGAATCCGATGCTGAATCATGGCAAGAAAGGGAATAACAAGGATAAAGGAAATGGCAATGTAAATCATGTATACGAAATAGTTGTTGCCTCCCTCAATGAAAACTGCATGGTCATCACCATCAAGGGTGCCCATGCTGAAGATTGTGGAGTCACCACAAGAGGCGACAAAGTCACCATCGCAGGGTCATCTCAACCAAATAGGGTCCCTTCATCTAGATCTAATGGCTACAATGTCATAGAGAAACTCAAAAGAACACCAGCACACATCTCCATCATGGAGTTGTTAAAAATATCATCAGCCCATAAAAGGATCCTTGAGGAAGCATTAGCCTCATCCACCGTCCCCACAGATCTTGATGCGGAGAAATTCCAAGCTATGGTTGGAAATATCATAACACCTAACTCCTTACATTTTTTGATCAATATTTCCCCACCCAACCATCTCACAATCATGCACTTCACTTGGAAGCCATCGTAAATAAGAGAAAAATCAAAAGGGTCCTAGTGGATGGAGGTGCCGGTTTGAACATCTGTTCTCTCAGCCTCATCAAGCAGTTAAAAATATCAGAAGATTCCATCGACAAAGGGAAAGGCATCACAATAAGAGCATATGATGACCAAGAAAGAGTGTCTCAAGGCACAATCAAACTCCCTATTCAAGTAGGGCCAACGCTCATGGAAACCACTTGTTAGGTCTTGGACCTCGATTTTCCATACAATATTCTCCTGCGACGCCCATGGATCCATGCGATGAAAGCCGTAGCATCAACCTTCCACCAATATGTGAAATTCACACATAATGGACAAGAGGTTACCATCCATGGAGATCTTGATCCATTCTCATATTGCAAAAATCTTGAGGAAAAATATTACAAAATCCCCCAAGTGCCAAAAAATGATGAGGGCCCATCCACACCATACATCGACCCCGCCACTCTCGCATCCACTTCTGTGACAGAGACACCCACCACTCCCACCATCCCCACCATATCCAACATCAAGCTCATCATCCAGGAGGATGGTTGTGGAAGCTACAAACTCCCTAACAATGCTTTCGTGATAGGAGAGTTACCACAATCTCCCAGATCACGAGGACGTTCGCAAGAAAATCAAGCTTCCACATCACAAATGTATCATGAAGATTATCCCAAATTCACAAGCTGGGGAGATCTTGGTCAAGAGGTTATTGAAGCAGATCCATCTCACATGTTGTATCAAGATGAAAGACCGACACCTAAATTACAAATGGATGAGACAAGCAAGGGGCTGCAAATAATGCTTGCAATGGGCTATGACAGAAACCAAAGACTAGGACAAAATGATAATGGGCTCATAATACCAATCATGCCAGAGACGCGACCTATAACAAATATTGGCCTTCGACGTACTCTTCTGAGTATAACCATGTGTGGCCAAAGACCTCCAGTTAGAACGGTTAATATTTCTCCTCAGCCAGTACTAGCACCAGTACACTCCCCAATATCCACAAGTAGAGACACACACAACTTTATAACTGAGGCCTATATTAGTAGTGATGACGAGGATCACTTGACCAATCTACCTAGGTTATTTGAGGATGCCACCCTTTACATGATTAGTACCGTATCCTTTGAATCCGATCATCAAAATCATGAGATTCGCCTAGTCTACCCCCAACTAATCGACTACGACCAACGAGGACCACCAGTTCTCGATACGTTCAAAAATAATGAGGCACTCTTAGAATTCATGGGATTGAGGGATAACATTCTAGATGGAGATCATAAGGTAGGGTTTATGATGGAGTTAGACACACATGCCTATTACGGGGAAACAATTGAATCCTTCAGTCGTAAAAGTGAGAAACTAAGAATCATATCCAGGTCCTTGAGTGAAAACCACACTGTGGCACTCTCTGACAATAAAATAATAAAAAGAAAGGATGTATCCAATGGTGAAAACCTCTCTGAGGTGCCCAAGGATGAAGGATTCAATCTTCCTCTAAGATCTATTCATCCGAAGAAGTCAGCAGTCTTGGCTGAAATATGTAATCTTGTCAACTTAGGAATAGAGGAGAGCCCACATATTACATTCTATGCAGAATCACTATTATCAGAAGAACAAGAACTCCTAGCAGTATTCCTAAAAGAGAGGAAAATAAACTTCGCATGGAGTTATGCCGATATGCTAGGGCTCGATCTAGAAATAGTGGTTCATCATTTAGCTGTGTATCCATAAGCAAAAGTGGTCAAACAAAAGCTTCAAAAAATGCATCTTCAAATTGCTTTATTGGTCAAAATGGAGCTCAAAAAGTTGTTAGATGTAGGATTCATCTGACCAATCAATTATCCAGAATGGGTGTCAACTTTGGTACCTGTTTCAAAGCATGATGGAGCCATCAGAATCTGTATAGACTTTAGGGATTTGAACAAAGCATGTCCAAAGGATGATTTCCCACTTCCCAACATCAACATGACAGTAGATATGATGGTAGGGCATGAGATGCTATCATTAATGGACAGATTTTTAGGCTATAACCAGATCATGATAGCAAAAGAAGATCAACATAAGACAACTTTTACTTGTCCATGGGGGACTTACTGTTGGAACATGATGCCATTCGGCCTAAAGAATGCAGGAGCAACCTATCAAAGGGCCATGTCGTTGATATTCCACGATATGATTCATAAAATAGTCGAAGACTATGTCGATGACATTCTAGCTAAGTCAAGAAAAAGACAAGATCATATAGCAACCCTAAGTGCTATCTTTGACAGACTAGAGGAATATAAAGTCAGACTAAATCCCAAGAAGTGTGTCTTCGGTGTACAATCAAGTAAATTAATAGGATACATAGTCTCCATGAGGGGTATCAAGGTAGATCCAAAAAAAGTGAAAGCAATCCTTGAGATGGAAGCACCTAAGACATTAAAACAATTGAGAATCCTCCAAGGCAGACTCCAATCCATCAGAAGATTCATAGCACAACTGGCAGACAAGCAGAATCCATATTTGCACCTACTCCACAAGGGGGTAGCATACAAATGGGATACAAAGTGCGAAGAGGAATTTAACAAAATCAAGGAATACCTACTAACACCACCAGTTTTAATGCCGCCCATCCCAAAGAAGCCATTGATCTTATATATGTCAATAACAGCAGCAGCCCTTGGAGCTCTCCTAGCTCAGCATGATGAAAATGGAATGGAGAGAGATAACTACTATATCAGCAGGACAATGGTCAGTCATGAGCTAAATTACTCCTTCATCGAGAAAGCTTGCCTCGTAGTCGTGTTTGCATCCCAAAAATTTAGACATTACATGTTGGCACACAAGATAAAGCTCATCGCGAAAATTGATCCCCTCAAGTATCTACTATCAAAGGAAATGCTCACAGGCATAAAGGAAAAATGGGTAATGATACTATCAGAGTATGATATCAAGTATGTAGAGAGGAAAGCCATCAAGGTTCAAGTTATTGCAGATCAACTAGTAGAGGCACCCATTTATTCTGAGAACCCTCTTGTCTCAGAATTCCCAGATGAATCCATTTTTAACCTCAACGTAACTGACCATTGGAAACTATACTTCGATGGTTCATACACACAACATGGATCAGGATTTTGTGTCTTCTTCATCACCCCACAAGGGGATTGCATACTGAAATCATACAAATTGACATTTCCTTGTACCAACAACATAGCAGAATATAAGGCTTTGACTATAGGCCTCAGGACAGCAATACAATGGAACATCATAGCTCTCAAGGTATATGGAGATTCTCAGTTGATCATTAATCAGGTCAATAATGAATATCAGACTAAGGATGACAAGCTCACTCCATACAAGAAATTGGTGGAGACTCTAAAGGAATCCTTCATTGACATAACATTCAAGCAGATTCCAAGAACCAACAACAGAGCAGCCGATGCCATGGCTACAATCGGGTCACTATTAGACATCCCTCATAACATACCAAAGTATGAATTTATGATTGAGAATCTTCTCATCCCCACATTCGAGGTACTGGAATCAGAATATGTGTGTGAAATTGTTGGTCCAAGTGATCCTTGGTATCATGACATCTATACATATCTTCGCATAGGAGTCACACCCGCTGACCTCCCATCACACCTAAAATGAACCTTTGTCAAAACGGCATCCAATTTTGTCATCCTAGGTCATACCTTATATCATAGAAGCATAGAAGGTACCTTACTACGCTGTCTAAATGTTGAGGAGGCATTAACCACTCTAACTGAAGTTCATAACATTATATGTGGCTCACACTCGAGTGGAATGACCATTGCCAAGAAACTGCTGAGGACGGGGTATTACTGGCCCACAATGGAAAGAGAAGCACATGATCATGCTAAAAGATGTTTACAATGTCAGGAACATGGATACCTCATCTATGCTCCAACTCAAAAGCTTCATCCCATCGTCACACCATGGCCCTTTTTCACAGTGGGGACTCAATCTCATTGGAAAAATCACACCCACCTCATCCAATGGCCATAAATTCATCATAACTACAACTGAGTACTTCACAAAGTGGGTGGAGGCCATACCCATGACGTATATCACTAGAAAGAAGATCTCAAAATTTATCATGAACTATGTCATCTTTCATTATAATGTCCCACAAGCCATCATCTCAGATAATGGGACACCATTCAAGAACCAGGAGGTTCACGACTTGTGCGAGAAATTCAAAATCCAGCATCGCTTCTCCACCTCGTATTATCCCCAAGGAAATGGCCAAGCAGAAGCCACAAATAAAACCATCCTCAAAATCCTTAAGAAAACAGTCAATGATGCAGGTCGTGACTAGCATCTGCAGCTTAATCCTACCCTCTGGGCTTATCGAACCAGCATCCGCACACCCACCAGTGCTACCCCCTTCTCCTTGGTCTATGGATCAAAATTTGTACTCCCCATTGAGATCGAGCTCCCATCCCTGAGGATATCACTACAAAACCTTGCCATAGATGAAGAATATTGAGTTTCAAGACCAAATCAGCTGGAGTTACTCGATGAGAGATGCATAGATGATTTAAATCACTTGCAAGTCTATCAGAATAGACTCAAACGGAGCTACAACAAGAAAATCAGAAGTAGGACTTTCCAAGTCAGAGAACTGGTCTTAAAAGAAAATCAGAAGAATGTCCCAAACCCAAGCAGCAAAGGCAAGTTTGAACCTAATTGGTTAGGACCTTTCGTCATAAGAGCAAGTTATCAATCAGGGGCATATCAGCTATCAACACCCGAAGGGGAACCTCTGTAGGAGCCCATGAATAGCTCCCACCTCAAAAAGTTTTATTCCTAAATATTTCAAGGTATAGAACCAAAAAATCCAAAAAAATTAGAAAGAGTCCTGAAAAAATGGTTACTTAGGCGAAAACCTGGCAAACAGGCGTTTGGTAACAACAAAAAAAAATCAAAAAAGCAAAAAAATCCAAAAAAGTCATAAAAAGGATCAAAAAAATTGTCCTCTAGTGAAAACCATGTTGGTGGCACTTTGGGAAAGTACCTTGGTGAAAACTTGGCAAACAGGTGCCTTGTGTAAATAAGCACTTTCCATCCACCAAGATCTTTATGGATTGTTTGGCATCTTCCATCCATTTCACTTCCATCATGCATTCACTCGCATCCGCACCATAGCTTGGTCCTATTTTCGCATCATGATCCCTCCTAGTACTACTCAGCCCATCCTCAAGGTTAGTTTGTCCTGCCTTTATCGGAGTAGTCTATTGCATCACTCTGGGGGCATGTTCTTATCAGATCAGATTCGTGTATGATCTTAAAGTCCTAAAAAATCCAAAAACATCATAAAATCAAAAAATCCAAAAATAGGTCAAAAAGTCATCCAAAAAATAGGGTTGTCTTGTCGAACTACGTCATCTCTGAGCTTGAACATAGGCAAGGTTGATCTTTGATCATCCCCTGAGACATTTAGGTCAGTCCTATAGGAGTCTGTCATAATAAACTGGCATTTCATCATGTACATCGTCATTTGTAAATCGGTCAAGTTGTCAGTCAAACTACGTGGTCTCTGCATATATAACGTAGGCAAGGCTCATCTATTGACCAGCCCTTGAGACCCCTAGGATAGGTCTTTAGGTTAGTCTCTTGGTCAAAATCTCAAAAAATCCCAAAACATTTGAAAAATCAAAAATTCAAACATTTGCAAAATCTCAAAAAGACCAAAAATAAACCTTAAAACATTGCAAAACATCAAAAACATCCAAATATCTAAAAAAATCCATCTGCCTCATCTCGCTTGCACATGCAATAAGCACCATCCATAATAAATTGATCGTCATCATCAACCTTTGGTAAAATAATCAAAAACAAGTCTAGTAGATTACAAGTAGAATTCCAAAACGTCAAGTCATAAGTCTAAGTCAGTGAGTAAACAAATCGGTCATCTCTTTGTATCAATAAAACATCATCTGAATTTTCCCCCTATCAATCATCCCTAAGAGCACTCTGGATAAACGAAATGATGTGCCGCCATCCACTAACATGTCCTAGGATGAATCCTTCCTAAAATGGGCATTATCTTTTGGCAATAAGTTTCGATTATCGTCTTAGAAAACACATCCTCTTGCCATTAGCAATATTGAAGAGCATTAGTTTGTTTGTTTACTTGATCTTTATCTTTTTGACTTATCTTATTTTGTGCTCA
Organism: Sequoia sempervirens; assembly: GCA_007258455.2. Classification (NCBI taxonomy): domain Eukaryota; kingdom Viridiplantae; phylum Streptophyta; class Pinopsida; order Cupressales; family Cupressaceae; genus Sequoia; species Sequoia sempervirens. The sequence goes on along the minus strand of VDFB02000015.1, from coordinate 485,708,275 downwards.
TTCCAAGGACATCTCAATGATATCCCAAAATAGAGGATTTAGAGAAATAGGAATGGGGCAATGATCGTTATCTTTTGTTTGTTGTGCTTGTTGGATGTTCTTGTAATATAACCTCGGCGAATACTTGCTTTGTTAGGTATATATGGAAGAAGTCTAGGGCAACTTGTTGACTATTACAGGGATAGGTTTACCTTTCTGTGTTTTGGTTCGAGCTGTCTGAAACTTCTGAAGTACATCCTAGCAAGGTTTCCGTATGTCAGGTGTGAACAAGAATATTCCTATCTGATTGTTGTGTCAAATTCCATCACACTAAGTACCACGCCATCCTGGTTGTCTATACCTTGATGCATCGTACCACGTGTTTTATCAAACATAAGAAAATTTGGCCCTTTGAAAATCCCAATTCCTTGGCAAGTTATCATCATCATCATCATCATCATCATTTGTATTTGTGTCATCTCGTGTCTTGTTGAAATGACTTCTTCTTTTCTTGCTAATCATGCTAACAAGGTACTATGACATTTGATCATCATCACCATCATCGCCATCAATCCTCCATCCACAAATCATTAGCATATTGCATAAGCATATCATATAGGAAACAAATGCATTGCATTCCAATCATCATAAATAGGTTATCATAAACAATCTTCATAGATAGTCGCATCCATGTCAGTACATTTCACCAATTACATTGCATCTCATGGCATTATATTAATCATTGTATAAACATTCATAACCATTTCATAAAACCATTTACCATATAAATCATCACATATGCATCTACACATTCATTCCATAATCATTTATTGCATAGGCATATAAGCATTTAATTCATTAGGCATATCACCTTGCATTAACATATCATCACATCACATACATCATCATTTAGGATAATAGCATTTGTTATTCTAAGCATCTCATAAAACCATTTCATTAAGCATTAACACCATTTCATTAGCATCATATCATGATCATCACATCATATCGCATCATAAATCATCTCATATATAAGCATTTTCCACACATCATTGCATATACCATAAACCAAATCATTTCACATATCACCTTTGCATAAAGTAAATCATCATATAGTTAACATCATTGCACATCATATCATAGGTTAGCATAATATAGATCATAGTCATAATCATTGCATAAACATCATTAGAAATAAATGCATCCATAACATATAAAAGAAGAAACATACATGCATAGGTAAAAGTACACATTTTATCACATCAAAATCAACTCATATCATATCATCATGTCACTGTCATTGTACAAAAAAATAATCGAATCACTGTACATATATGTCAATCAGTACAAAACGCCCATCAGGCTATCAAAAATGAGCCCATAAGGCACAAAAAGTGTGTATCATCTGGATCACGCTTGATCTCCGTGAATGCTGCCCTCACCTCTGTCACTGTGACCCTCTAGTGGTCTCTAGTTGGCTCGCTCTGAGTACTTCGGGACCCAGTCTGCTCTAGGTACGGTGTCATGATAGGCCTGACGATAGTACTCTATCTCTTAGATAGCCTCCTTGTCAAATCGTACCGGCACCATACCCTAGGACGAGGAGGTTGTCATGCTCTCAATCTGCTACCTGTGGCCTAGCTCTATAGCTTCCTGTAGCTCTGCAGCCTGCCTCTATTGCACAACGTGATCCCTCTCTGCTCTGAGTTGATCTCTCTCAGCGCTGGCTTGGTCTCTCTCTACCATCAGTGCTTGAACCTAGGTCTGCAGTTGTAAAATCAAGTCATCTCATGTGTCTGCCTGCCTTGCTGGTTGTGCCTATGGTTGCACATGAACCTGGTCCTCACCCTTAGCTTGCGGTGGTGGGACTGGCAGATCCTGATGCTAATCATGCATGTGAACATCCACATGACCTGGTGGAACTGGGGGCACCCCTAGTGGATCCGGTCAGATCTCGATCCTCGCTCCTCACCCTCATCCTTGTCCTCTCCTACCTCTGACCCTGCCTGCCTCTGGATCCTCGCCTCGAATGGTCAGCCGAAGAGTAGGTCTAAACCAGTCTCTGTAGGCCTATGTGGTCCCTGGGTCTGCCAAGCCCTGATCATAGGCCTATGGTCAAGTTACCAACTGCCAAAAGTTGTCAACCGCCTCCGCGTTAGGAATGTCAAGCCCCCATGCTGTCTGTTTCATGCTCCATGAAAATACAGCCACATAGTCATCATATGGCCGATCATGTGGATCTCCAAACTGACGTTGTACATGCCCAGAAAGGTATCTCTCAATCATCATATGCTCCCAGCCCTACATGTATTGATCTTTCCAATAGTAGAAGAGCTGAGCGGCATTGTTGGCCCATCTGAGCCAACCAAGGTATGGACACCAAGTAAACACAAGCATCTCGTCCAGGACCCACCTCAAGTAGGGGATCCCATGCTCGCTAGTGTGTGTGAAGGACACACCACCTCTATATAGTGCCATGAGGGCATCCTCTGCCCCCATCAGAACTGGAACAACTTGTGGATGTAGCACAGAAATATGCTCCCACACCCAAATATGAAGAAGAGTCACTCTGACTCCCAGTGCTCTGCCATCCATGTAAAAATACTCGTGGAGATCCCTGTAGAGTGAAGCCAAAAGGACGGGTCCCCATGCAAACTAAACTGGCCTATCTCGGACCATCCTCTCCTAGCAGTAACCCTAGCCCAGACTGAAATACCGCCCTCATCTATTTGGGGCAACCAAACCTGAAATGATCACTACAATCACCCAACGGAAGGGAGGTGCTATAGCTCTATACCTCTCCAGCTCGATCTGACCCTCGCAATAAATAATGTCACACATAGTGAGGACTCTAACGCAGCACTCCCGTCCCTCCTCCATATCATAGATCACTTGGCGACCATGAATGGGAAATCATAAAATGCGCCAGACATTCTCCAGGGTGACAGTCGCCTCGCCAGTGGGAAGATGAAATGACAACGTCTAGCTATGCCACCTCTCAGCAAGCATTGATAGCATCCCTAGGTGTGTGCATACGGGCGCTGTGTACGCAATATGCCATAGGCTAGTAGTTCCCAGTCAATCCTGGTCTCTTTCACTCAGGTCCCATAGGACGCTCGCCAAATCCCACGACCGGTGCTCCCGAGAGTAGAGCTCCCTCGGTTCATCCTGCATCAAAGAAATTCAGCATGTTAAAAATTTTGAAAAAATCCTTGCTAAACGCTCCAAACTTGCATCCAGCAATGCAGTTTGTGAAGGTGTTGCAATTTGAGTTTCCTCAAACTCTGACATTGGACCCTAAATCAAGCTAAATAGAGCCGGCGCGGCGCACTTCATCCCCAGCGTCGCATTTTTTATGAAAAGGGTGCCACCGCCGCACACTTTAATCAAACCGGACCGCCGAACCTGAGCCCAGCAGCGAAGTTTCTAAACTCCAAATAGAACCTTTGTGGTGCAAAAAGGCAAATAGCGACGCAATTCAAATGTCGAGTGGCGCTATAATAGCACCGCTAGAGGCGAGCTCATCTTTAAAAAGGCTAATAAATGCATCAAATGAAAAAATTAAGCTTCGGTAGGGACCACATACCGGTGCCCCAATGCCTGGTGGCCACTGGTAGGTCCGAACTCGGTCTGAAATGTGCAGGGGAAGTTGTCGTTGCACCATATCGCCGAAGCTTCAAAGCTCGAATCTCAAGGTTTGCTAATAGAGGTGTGTGAAAATGACTTGAAAGTGACCCCTTGGGGCCCTTTTAAGCCTAAAAATTAGGGTTTTTTAACCCTAATTGGCCATCCTGCTAGGGTTTTCGCCCTCTGAACTTGTTTTTGTCTATTTGAGCCTTGTTTTTCATCATTTTATTATGTTTAGACACGTTTTTAGCGTTTCAGACCCCTTTTGGACTTGTCAGGTACTTGGTCACCTTTTTTCGCTAGATCACCCAAAAAATTAAAATTTTCATCTGATCTCTCGAGGGGGCATTATATTGGCATATTCTCTTTTGCCAGGCAGTATTGGGGAAAGTTTAATTATCAAAAAAAAATTAGCTTTGATCGAGATCGTTTATTCTTTGAACCAACACAATGAGTGCATTGCTTCAAAGAAGGGAAAAATGTAGACACATAAAATATACTGATTGACATCGTGCATTCGATCCTAACTTACTAACATCATTTCTTCCTAAATCATCCCTCAGTTTAACCATTTAATCAAATTCCCCTATCTGATTAAATTCACCAATATTCGTCTCTTAATTAAATAAATCATTTTATCTGATTAAGTCAATTCCTTCTGTTAATTAAATCCACCCGTCTGATCTAATTATCCCTATTTAATTAAATAATCAATTTATTTGATTAAATCTCTAAATTCTATCAATTAAATTAAATAAATTAAAACCTTATTTGATTTAATCTAACATCATCCCTTTTAATTAAATAAATCAAAATCCTTATTTAATTAATCTCTTGTCATATTCCTCTCTTATTTGATTTAAATAAATCCATAAATCTAAGTCAAATAAGTCACATCATCTAATCTCTTGTTAAATTAATTTAATATGAGATTATTTAATTAATCTCATATTCCTCTCATTTGATTTAAATAAATCCATAAATCTAAGTCAAATAAGTTACATCATCTAATCTCCTATTAAATTAATTTAACCCCATTTTAATCTATGTCACATCCTCTAGATAATGCAAGTTGCACATGAAAATAGATTTAATTCATTTATTAAATCTCTATTTTCCTCACAAGGCATCTTTTGGAATATTCTCTCAATTTGAATTCAAAATTCTAAGTCAACATGTACATCCAACAAGGCAATAAATTCATCTTACATGTCCTTTTCCTTGAGCCAAGTGGCATTTATTGCATTTTTCCTTCCCTCTTACATGTCATTTCAACAAATTTGAATTTCAAATATTGGCATTTATTGGCACAAACCCCAAATCTTGCACAACCATCATCCATTCATAGCTTGACAAGTGGCACCATATCATTGAATGAAAGTTAGTCCCACATTGCTCAAATTTGGACTTTCATCCATCTTCAAATCCTATAAATGAAAGGCTCATATCTTCATTTGATCGTCCACAATCCAAGTAAAGTTACCATGCTAAATTACTTAGCCATTTTCATCCATCATTTGAATTCTTAGCTAGGATTTTTGCAGATTTGGCTTGGAGCTCTCACCATTCATCATCAAAAGTGGATCAATCTCTCCAACATTTGAAGCTTGCATCATAGGAATTGGGAAAGGGCCAATTTTCACATCAAATTGGCACCAATTCCCCCATGGGATCAAGAGTTTGCTCTTTTAATTAAGATTCAATCTTTGTTTTATCTTTTGCTTTGTGTTCTTCAATATTTTCTTCCTAATTTCAATGTTGCAAATGGATTTCATGGGGAATCTTTGTTTTGGCTTGCAATCACTTGTCTAACGTGTTTATTCTTATTTTTTTGCAGGTACCAAGGCTTGGGTTCGCAGAGTATTGAAGAACATTAGATTGTTTGTTTACTTTATCTTTGTCTTTTGACTTATCTTATTATGCTCATTCCAAGGACTTCTCAATGATATCCGAACAGAGGATTTAGAGAAATAGGAATTGGGCAATGATCATTATCTTTTGTCTGATGTGCTTGTTGGACATTCTTTTAATATAACTTGGCGAATACTTGCTTTGTTAGTTATGTACGAAGGGTGTTTTAGGCAACTTGTTGACTATTGCATTGATAGGTTATACCTTTTCGTGTTTTGGTATGAGGTGTTTGAAACTTCTAAAGTGCATCCTAGCAAGGTTTATGTATGTTAGGTGTGAACAAGGATACTCCTATCTGATTGTCAATTCAAAGTCCATCACATTGGGTACAACGCCATCCTGGTTCTCTATACCTTGATGCATCGTACCACATGTGTTATCAAACATAAGGAAATTGGCCCTTTGAAAATCCCAACTCCTCGGCAAGTAGTCATCATCATTTGCATATTCATCATCTTGTGTCTTGTTGAAATGACTTCTTCTCTTTCATCCCTTCTTACTCATCACACTAACAAGGTACTATGACAGTTGATCATCATCATCATCGTCATCGTCGTCGTCGTCGCCATCAATCTTGCATGCACAAATAATTAGCATATTGCATCAACATATCATATAGGGAACATATGCATTTCCATCATCATATAAACATGGTATTATAATAATTTTCCATAAATTAGCACATCCCTTTCTCATTAACATTGCATCCATTTTTTGCATCACATTGCATTCATCACATAAACCATTGCATAACATTCATTTGCATAAACATTTCATAACCATTTCACATTACCACCTACTTCATAATCATACATAATAGGTACATAAGCATTATAAATAATCCATTGCATATTCACATCACATAAACATCATAAGGTCATCTTCCACATTACATTCATTTTGTATAAAACATCATCATACCACTCTACATTAACATATCATTTCATATATTACATCACATCAGAGTAAATGCATCACATACATTACATATTTAGGATAATAAATTTGTTATTCTAAGCATCTTAAAACCATCTCATTTGCATCATCAATACATATCATATAAAACACGACCATTACATTTACACCACATTATATCATCCATTATTCATGCATATTATATATAACACTTCATAAATAACATCGAAATCATTTGCATAAATAATTCCACATAATTATAAGCATAAATAGGAACATAAAAAAATCCATTACATACAAAGCGCACATCCATCCACAATCATTTTATAAGCATGGTTCACATATCATTTCACGTATACACCATAGATCATCGCCATATCATTTTGCATATTACATTTCATATCACATCATTTGCATCAATATAAATAGATCATCATATATAGATTATAAATGCACATCATCATCCATTCACATCACATATCATATAAATCCATCTATATATCACAAATAAAGAGCATACTATAAGATCCATCCATAATGCATACATCATTAGAAAGAAATGCATCCATATACACATCCATCCTCACATCATAACATCATTGCATAGCATATAGAAATAGAACAATCCATAAATGCATAAATAAGTGGTACACATAACATCATCTCATATATATCATCATCGGGTAACTGTCATAGTACAAAATAATCGGATCATTGTAAATGTGTGTTAATAAGTACAAAAAGGCCCATCGGGCTATCAAAAAGGATCCCATAAGGCACGAAAAGTATCATCTCAATCAAAACAAGGTCTACCCATTCTGTCTATTTCCCTCGACCCCGTCATCGTGACCCTTTGCTGGTCTATGGCTGGTCTGCTGTGAGTAGTGTGGGGCCCACTCTGCTCTAGGCACAGTCTGATGATAATGCATATGGTAATAATCTACCTCCTGGACGGCCTCCCTATAAGACTGAATGGACACTGTGCTCTAAGAGGAGGTTTCCATGCTCTAACTGTTCTCATCGGCCCATCTCTACGGCTGCCTGTAGCTTTACGGCCTGCCTTTGCAAAATGGCCTGTTCTCTCTTGGCCCTAATTTGATCTCTCTCGGTCCTGTCCTAATCCCTCTCCACTATCACGGTCTGAAACTGGGCCTACAACTATGCAATCAATGCATCTCGAGGATCCACTTGCCCTACTAGTTGCCCTGCTAGCTATGCTCATGGAGGTTGTACCTAAGGCTGATCCTCACCCCCAGCTCATGGTGGTGCACCTGCCTACTCCTACTGCCTAGCTAGCACCTGTTGTTGATCCTACATCTAAACATCGGCCTGACCTTGTTGAACTGGAGGCTTGACTGGCTGGTCCTGTCATACACCGTCTCTTCATCCTTGTCCTCCCCCTCTGCCCCTCATCCTCCATCAAGTGGGGACTGTTCCTAGAATTTTCAACCATAGGGGAGGCCATAACTAGTCTCTATATGATTGTGTGATGCCTGAATCTGCAAGCCCCTAATCATAAGCCCATGGTTGGGCCACCAACTGTCTAAAGTTGTTAATGGCCTCTGAAACAGGAATGTATCAACCCCATGAAGCATGTGACATGGTGCAGGAAAATACGGCCACATAATCATCATCTGGCCAATCCTGTGGCTTGCCAAACTATCGTTGAACACGCCCGGGTAGGTACCTCTCCACCATGGTATGCTCTTGTCCTTGCATAAACCGTTTCTGGCAGGAAAAGAAGATTTTCTCTGCATCGTCGGCCCATCCGTGCTGACCAAGGTACGGGCACCATGTAAAAGCCTGCATCTCATCTAGGACTCTCCTCTAGTACAGAATCTTGTGCTCGCCCATGTGTGTGAAGGACACACCACCTTTGTAATGCCATACAAGGGGATCATCAAGCCCCATCGGTATTGCAACAACCCGTGGCTAAAAAATAGCGATGTGCTCCCACGCCCATATGTGGAGAAGTGTGACACCTGCCCTAAGTGCTTTACCATCGAGGTAGACATACTTATGTAGATCTCTGTAGAGTGAAGCAAGGAGAAAAAGCTCCCAAGCAAAATGAGTAGGCCTGTCACGCATCACCATGCGCTCCCAACAGAGTCCCCAACTAGGACTGAAGTACCGACCTCATCAATCTAGGGCAATAAGACCTGAAATAATAGCCGCAACAAGTAAGCAGAAGGGGGAGGTGAGAGACCTATGATTCTCAAACTCAATCTAACCCTCACAAATGATAACATCCTCTGTGGTGAGGACTATGTGACAGGCATCCCGCCCAGCATCTATATCAAAAATAACACACCGACCATGAATCAAAAATCTTAGGATGCACCACACGTCCTCCAAGGTGACGATGGCCTCGCCGATGGGAAGGTGGAAAGACGAGGTCTTGTTGTGCCATCTCTTGGAAAGTGCTGACATCATCCCAAGGTGAGTACGCATGGGCGCTACGTATGCAATGTGCCACAACCCCATGTCCTGTAATCATTCTTGTTCTCTATCACTAAGGTCTCGCAAGTAACCGAAGAGATCCTGCAACCTGTGCTCTCGAGAATACAACTCCCTCGCCACGTCCTGCACCAAGAAGGGTCATCATGTTAAACAATTTGAAAAATTTCATGCTAAGCATTCAAAAATCACTCCAGCATCGCTATCTGTGAAGGCGTCGCAGTTTGATTTTTTATCAAACTACAATGTTGGGGCACAAAATCACGAACGCACACTGCCGCGGTGCACTTTTCTTTCAAGCGGTGCAGTTTGAAAATATTCATGTTGATAAAGCATCACCACGTCACACTTTGGAAATGACCCCGCGGGCCATGACCTTAGTGTCAGAGTTTGGAGTTTATCTGTCGTGGCACAATTTGACACCGAGCGGCGCAGTTTGATTTTTGAGTGGCACTAAATAGCATTGCTGTAGAATAACTAATTTTAAACGCATTAAATGAACGCTAAAAATGAGAAATAAAGCTCAAGTAAGGATCACTTACTGGTGCCCCAATGTCGGGTGGTCGCTGGTATGTCCGAACTCGGTCAGAAATGTGCATTGGGAGCTATTGATGTGCCATATCATCAAGATGTCAGAGCTCAAATCTCAAAGTTGCTAGAGGGTTGTGTGTGAAAATGAATTGAAAGTGACCCCTCGGAGCCTTTTTAATCTTGAAAATTAGGGTTTTTTCACCCTGATTGGCTATCCTGCTGGGGTTTTGGACCCTTGAACCTGTTTTTGTCCAATTGAGGCCTATTTTACATCATTTTATTGCATTTAGACACATTTTTGGCTCCTTTAAGCCTTTTTGGACCTGTCAAGCACCTTGTCCTCTTTTTTCATCGAGATCACCCAAAAATTGAAATTTTCGTCCAATTCTTGAGGGGGGCAATATATTGGCATGTTTTCTCTCACCGGGCAGTAGTGGGACAAGATTTTGAAAATGAAAAATTTATGGCTTTGATCAAGATTGTTTATTCTTTGAACCAATGTAACAAATGCATTGCTTCAAAGAGGGGCAAAATGTAGACATGTAAAATGTACTGATTGACATTGTGCATCTGATCCTGACCACTAACACCATTTCATCATGAATCATCCTTCAGTCTAACCATTTAATCAAATACCTTTATCTGATTAAATTCATCAATATTCCTCTCTTAATTAAATAAATCAGTTATCTAATTAAGTCACCTTTTCTCAATAATTAAATTAACCATTTTGATCTAATTATCCGATTTAATTTAAATAATTAATTTTATTTGATTAAATCTCTTAAGTCTATCTATTAAATTAAATAAATTAAAACCTTATTTAGTTTAATCTAACATCATCTCTTTTAATTAAATAAATCAAAATCTTTATTTAATTAATCGCTTATCACATTCTTCTCATATTTGATTTAAATAAATCCACAAATTTAAGTCAAAAAGGTCACATCATTTAACCCCTTCATTAAATTAATTAACTTTGATTAATTTAATCTCCTCTTATATCCCATCCTCTAGCTTTTACCACTTGCACATGAAAATAGATTTAATTGATTTATTAAATCTCTATTTTCCTTCAACAAGGCATCTTTTAACAAATATTCTTCAAGTTTGAATTCAAAATCCAAGTTGACATGTACATCCAACAAGGCATTTACTCTCTCTTACATGTCTTTTTCCTTGAGCCAAGTGGCATTCAATGCATTCTTCCTTCCCTCTTGCATGTCATTTCAACAATTTCAAAATTCAAAAATAGGCATTTATTGGCACAATCCTAAAAACTTGCACATTCCTCAACCACTCACAAGGTGACAAGTGGCTCCATCTCATTGGCTAAAACATTATCCCACATTGCTCTCTTTTGAACACTCCTTCAACTTGAGAATCTATAAGTAGAAACCTTATTCTTCAACAATGCATCCACAATCCTCATGCAAAGTTACTCTCTTCAATTGAGAGCTAATTTTGACCATTGCATCCTCATCATTGGCATTATCAAGGGTTGGGAAAGGGCTTCTTTCCACATCAAAGAAGCACCAATCCACTATGGGATAGATATGTATCTTGCTTTTATGCTCTCAATTATTTGTGTTGTTATCTTGTTTATGAAGGCATGATGCATTATTTCATAGGAGCATTTAGTAAGTTTGCATGAACTAACCTTCTTTATGGGGTTTAGAATGTTTGCAGATTTATGGGTGCTTCAGTATCAACACTATGACCCTAAAATTTTATTACAATCATTAAACTAAATTAGTTAATCTTGTATTTCAAAAATGAATTTTAATAAATTAAATTCAATGAACATGCTAATATTTTCTTGAGTATCGATGCCCAAAGCCTCATTCAAAATGTCATCTTACATCGTCATCTCTGTAGTTGCAGACATATCTTGTGCACTAGCCTCTTGAGTTTTTGTGGGGTCATATGTATAAGTCGACCTACAAACCTAACAAGAATGGGATGGAAGCCTACCCCTCAAAGTCTCCCTTGGATGGCACTATACTACAAGACTAGCATGTTGGATGATACTCCAGGTCAAAGATCTGATAGACTGCAAAGTGTCCACCTCAGCACTCTCCTTTGCAATGGAAGGGATAATGACATGCTCATGAGCCGGCCTAGCAAGAGCTCATATCCCTTGTTGTTGAGGATCATGTCCTACACCTGTTCTATCTTGTGCCGACCCTCCACCTCTCCTCTGAAAGTATCTCATATCAAAATAGTTGGGGATTTTGTTGAGGATGAACTCATAGTAGAGTTTCCTCAAGAAATATTGGAGGACTTTGCAATTGTTGCATGGTGGATAGTCAAAAACCATGTACCACCTATCCCAAAAATTGTTCCTAATCCCTTAGTGGTGGCACTAATGCATAGGAAACCTCTTGGCATTAAGGTCAAGATTTTGATTTGTGCATGGGTCAGTGAATAGGGAGCACAAATCATATTTTGTAATTTTTTCATCTTTTACTTCTTTATATGAATTTATTTGCATAAAAATCTCTCCATGCCTGCCTCCTATCTACCCAACCACTTAATTGTTTGTTGATTGCATCTACATGTGTTAACATGTCTTTAATTGAACTCGCAAGAGTTCTTCTTTCCACGATTGATCTATTTTAGGATCTAAGACGATTGCTTTCAAAATGCATATCGATTACAATTTCAAAAATTCAAATTACTAAAATGGAATCAACAACACATAATTAAATGAACAGAATCAGAATTCAGAATGAGACAAGAGATAGAGAACGCAAATAAATTGATAATGGAGTTTGTCGTAAGAACGACTACGTCTTTGGGCCCCTCTCCAAAGAGTAGACCGATCCGATTGAAATCTTCAAAAATTCGGCATTACAACAGTTTGCAAGCTCTTCCCTTCAAGCACGACGAAATTCCAGCATTCTCCCAATGTACAGGAACAACAAATTATCTCTCCAAAATGCTCTAAGTCTCCAACACCTGAATAATTTCCAATGAATCCTCAAGCCTCTAAACCCCCCTTTTTATATTGAAAATTTAATCAATTTGGTTACTAACCAATTGATTTTACAAAACAACCTTATCTCTCCATTTTTACAAATACAACTTAAAAATCCCCCTTATTTACACAAAAATCTTCAAATCTCCCATTTTACATTATTTTTAAAAACATATAAAATCCCTAAGCCCCTTAATTTTATCATATTTGGGATTATATTGTTTACGGGAGTTTGTTTGTTTCATCCTTTTAGAGGACTTTGTTTTAAATTTGGGCTTATTAATTATTACTTGCCACCCATTAATTTAGTGGTTGAAATTATACATTTTTAAGGGGAATATTTTAGTTTTTTTTGTTTTATAAAGTAAAGCCCACCTTTTCCTCCTTAAAATTTTCCCCAAGTAAGCATGCACGTGGGAGGTAGGTGTGGGGTTTTTTTTTTCCTTATTTTAAGGCTTATTTTAGCCTTGTTTTAAGGCTTAGGATTAGGTGCATTTTTTTTTTTATTATTATTTTTATTTTTTTATTTGTCCAGATTTTTCCACATGTCATCATGTGATTAGCTGATGATGATGACTAGATATTGATCATACCATGCTAATGTCAACAAAGTCAACCCAACTTTGATTGCTCATATCTCGTGCAAATGGACTCCGATTCATGCAAAACGAACATCGTCAAAAAGCTTGCAATGAGCTCTTCGCATTGACGCAAGTCTTGACAAATTTTGAAAACATCAATTTTTTACCCTTTTTTTCTTTGACCTGGGTCTTGGGTTGACCAAGGTTTAACTGGGCATATCTTGGACTTTGTAGCTCCATTTGACTCTGTTTGAGTTGCGTTGGAGTCAGAATTTCACCCTCTTTCTGATGATTCTAATTTTGAAGATAAAAGAGAAACTTAAATTTTTGGTGAAGATCCTCCAGATCAACGGTTGAACTTATAGGATTGTTCAACCTCGTGATTAAATCCCAATCTATTTTTTGTTGTTTTCAGTTACCCCCATTAAATTTTGTTGAGTACTAGGAGGATTTTAAGGAATTGGAGGAGGATTATTTTGTTGTGGTTGTTGAGTATTTTGTTCGTCTACTTGTTGCTATGGTTGTTGAGGATTTTGAGGAGGGTTTTGAGGTTGATTAATATCTCCTACAAATTAAATAAATGAATATCAAAAACAACCTAAAATTACCTATTTAACAACAAATTCACAAAAATAAATAAACAATGCTTACTTATTTGACCTCCCCGTCGAGGTGGTGGCATCCTGGTGACGAAATTACAACAATTTCATGAAGAAATTGCAACTTTAGCTCCTTCCAAAATGCAAGCGTGCAAATGTAGGGTTTCTTGGTCATGGACAACAAAAAATAAGTGAAATTGAAATGATGTTGCTTGCTTTTTTTTGTTTTAATAAGCTAAAACTTGCTCGTATTATAACACGAGTGCTTTATAGGCTCGATGTGATTGATCATTTTCCTCAGTCACACCAAGCCATAACGTGAGCATGTTATAATGTGCTTGTGTTATAGTCTTTCAAATTATTTTTGAAATTTTGGCCACAATTTGGTCCCGCATCTTTTTGCACCCACCCCTATGTCTACAAAAATATTTATTATTCTCTAAGTCCCTCATTAGGATTACCCTCTTAATGATTATGGAGCTCAAAGTGTAGAATACTAGGTCTAATATTGTCCCATTGGTTTCTTCTTGTCCTTGGTTCAATTATAGCATTGCCATCTTACCTAGATAGACTTGATCCCCTTGTCTAGGTGTTGTGTCATCCCTTAGAGCTAAGGATAGAAATGAAAAGAACCAATAGATTGACATCACTACCAATAACTAGTGATTTAAGGGTTTCATTATAAAATTATATAAAATACAATCATATTGTTGACCTAAACAAAATTCATGAGATTATTATGTTCTATTCAATTATTTATAGGTGTATTGAACTACTTGGCCTATCAATTTAAGCCAAGATATTCTAGTTATTGAATTAGTGTATGAAACCTCAACTGGAGATTCAAACTTAGAAGATTATTTCAACTTTGAAGAGTAATATTATGCTCAATGTTTATCCCTCTTTGAGAGTTGGTGGCTCCATTGATAAGTTTTTAAAATTTATTTTTGACAATGTAAGTTTCTTTCTTAGATCTAAGAATTATTTACTTAAAAGGAGAATTTATGTGAAGTCAACAATATTTTTCCATGTTTTCTAGCTTTCCTTATCATTCTATCTATAAATTTTGGTCCTCAGTTGGTCAACCTAAATATAGGTTTTGTGGATATTACTATAAGGTTTGACACCCTTAACACTTGGAAGACTATCCAACCTTAGGGATTGGGATCAAACACTCAAATCACCAACAAATTAGTGTCATTTATGGGGATTTTTTAAAATTATTTTGTGTTGATAAAGTGTGAGCCCAGTGCATATGTTGAAACACCTTTGTAACTTGTTTTCCAATTTCAGCCAATGGAATAATATTTGAGCAAGTTTGACATCTAGTCAAATTAATGTCATTATTAGGGATAATATTTTGATTTTTATTTTGAAGACCTTTACAAGTAAAAATAGGGAATTGTTCTTGTCTAGTATTTGAAGTATTATCTATTTAAAAATACTCTTATCTCTTCAAAGTGAAGAGTGGCTACTCTGTTTCAATTAACCCATAATTAATAATTAGATTAAAATAATTTTTGGTGGATAAAAAAAGGTAGCCCATGTACGAGCATGGAGAAAATACAACTTCAACTAGTACATGAAGATATTCATCTTGGGAAGCTCTAAGTAATAGTAGAATTTTGTTCTATAGATAGAAATAATTCATGCATTTATTTATAAAATCAAAACCTATATACTTATAAATATTCAAGTAGCGGCATAATCAAGAAATATAGACAAATTTCTAGGTTTGATTATAAAAATAAATGATTGGTTGTTGCTAGAACAGATAGGTATGGACATTGTGATGAGCTCACTTATTAGCCTATTTTCTATTGTTTTTATACATACTTTCAGACATTATCAAACAATCCTTTCAGACAATACTCTTATTCTATGTTATCTTTTCATGCTTATTATACAACCTCAAACCTAAATTATAGTAATGGAAATATAGTCATGATATAGTAGCATTGCATGGTTTATATGTGAGTATGTATTAAATATGGTTGGAATTCTATGTTTAATCATGGCAATTAGCTTTGTGTATATGTTTTGTGGATTAACCTCTTGAAGCTCCCAAGAAGACATTATAGCCCACAACAAAAGGAGGACTTGGGAAGCAAAATAGGGGAAGTACCAAATCAAGCTAAGTGTGATAACTACCATGTGGAGGCACCTGATGGAGTTAGTCATACATCATTATGACAGCTAATAAGGCATTGAGAAGAATTTGTTGATAGGATTTTGATGACTTTTTATGTGTTTTACATGCAGATCTATTTTGTAGAGTTTTAATTATATTATAACTCTTGTCTCTTTTCAGTTATAGTTTGAACAAGTCAATATTAGCTATATACTTTGATATCTAGGATTTATATTTAATGATTTCAATTAGGATTTGTGTTTAGAATAAACTCCCCGGTGCTTGTATATAGTTGGTGGTTGAGTCCTTAGATAGTTAGTTGATTTAGTATTTTGTTATTAGTTTCTTTTCAGTTTTAGTTATCATCTACATACATGTTGATTATTTAGAAATGATTTCTTTCAATACAATCTATGAGGAAGATTTTGTGTAATCTTTTATGATGCATAATGAATGAAGTTCAAGTTTATATGAATGCATAGAATTTAAAGATATAGATTTTTTTTTAGTTAAGCGAATACAACCACTTGAGCAGGCCACTCAAGGTAACTATTCTTCGCTATATTTATAGTTGTTTATTTATGTTTAGTAGTTATTTTTGTTTATCATTACTTCATAAATTGCATGCAAGTTAAAATGGATTCTCATATTTTGATTATTAGTAATGAATGTTCATGAGAATGAATGCATTTAGTTAACTTGTAGTACTTTGGAGGTTAGAATAAGTTTAATTACTAGTCTTGATCAGTTTTGAGTTAGTTTAGTAATGCTTTGTTAACATTAATTCAATTACAAGTCAAGTTGTAGGCACTTGTATCCATTAGCGCTAGTTTTCTTCTTTCAGTGATATGAAATTTTGTGATTTTCCAGCAAGTAGAATACCTTAAATAGGATAACCTATGTAGCCTCGGGTCTCTGAAGGCACATATAGTGCAACACTATCACAAGTTTACAAACCTTGGTTGACAATTTAATGAATTCTTTACAATGTTGAGTGGACTGTTCAACTAGTCATACCTCTAAATTGTGTGGTTTCTACCAAGTTTACAAGACGATGCTACCTTTGTAGACTTGTTTTCCAAGCTTTCATAGTTTACGCTTTATTTTCAACATTAGAACTAATAGACTTAATATTTTTCAACACACCACCCTAAATAATGGCCACAAACTTAGCAAAATTGGAACTAGTAGCAACCAAATCCTTGATCACAACAAAAATTTTCAGTGTTCCAATTACAATCCCCAATGGTCAACACAATAGAACTAGTGGCAGCCTCAATGGAAAGAAGGCCAATAATGGCAACAACAAAACAAGAATTATCAGCAGCCTATGCTTCCTTCTCAACCCCAACAACAAGCCATTATTCCTCCATCAAATCCTATATCTCAGCTACCCATACCACCACAATTACCTTCCCAAACTACACCTAACCCTAACAACAAGCCTGTCCAATAGGCTTATACTAACGAGGATATGTAATACCCCACTTATGGGGTAGAGGTGAGTGATGTCCACCTCAAATTAGGGAAACAATTAGTTGTACCTTCATACCCTCAAATCACTAAGATGGAGGATGAGGAACCTATAGTTAAAGCTTTAGAAAAATAAACTTTGGAACCTAAGTCAAATCAGGTACACCAAACTACCTCAAGTCCAAAGCCTCCTTTCCCTAAATGCTTAGCCATTCAAAAGCATCACACCCATGCTGAGACAGACTTGTTGGGTCAACTTAGGGATGTCAATATCAAGATCCCTCTCATCCAAGATATTAAGGACATTCCAATCTATACCAAGGCAGTCAAGGACATATGTCTTAAGAAACCCAAGAGGAAATGGAAGGATCCTCAGATAGTTCATGTCCTAGGAAACATTGCACATATCATGTTAGGGAACATAATTGTCCTTAAATACACAAACCCTGGTAGTCCAATAGTGGAAGTTAAGATTAATGGAACCCTTATCAACAACACCTTGATAGACTTAGGGGTAGCAATCAATGTCATGACTAAAGAAACAATGCAATTACTTTAGTTAGCCAACCTTAGACCTACACAAACTATTTTATAGTTGGCTAATAGGTCAACAGTCAATCCTGAAGGAAACATTGAAGATTTAGTTATTACATTAGATTCTTGGGAATATCCTACTGATTTCATAGTCATACAACTAAAGGTTAATCTTGCAATATATCCACTCATCCTAGGAATACCATGGTTAGCTACAGTTGATGTATTCATAGGCTGTAGGTCTAGAAATATGATAATTTCTAATGGGACTGTGACCAATAAATTGGTCCTCTACCCTCCAACCCAACCTTATGTTGATCTTGAGCAAACCATTTTCCCCACTTTGGATGAGGAAGATAACTATTCCCTACAAAATTTGATGACAATAGAACACAACCATCTATTAGATGATCAGGATGAAGATGAGTTGATTGCTCATATTATACAATTCATGACTGTGGAAGGAGCCTGCAACAACAAGACTTATCGCATGCCTACAAGACCCCTTGCAAATTATTATATCTGCCAATTCCTCGAAACAAATAACTCAAATCTTTCATTTCTTACTACCACAAAAGTTTGTACCAATCATTCCTATCATTGACCTCTCATCTGTTGAAGAATCATCCAAAGAACTAGAAGTCATGCCAAGAAAAATGTTGAACATAAACAATGCATTGACTGAAGAGTGGAAGAATTCCTTGCACATAGTGTTGTAGGCACACACAACAGCATATGCATGGGACTAACATGATATGAAAGGTATAGATTTTATCTTATGTATTCATAGGATCTATATAAATGATAGCTAAAGACCCAGTAGATAGCCACAAAGATGAGTGAACCCTTCCTTGAGAGAAATAGTCAAAGTTGAAATTCAGAAACTCCATGATGCAGGATTCATTTATCCTATAATTAACATTTAATGGGTCTCACCTTTAGTCATTGTTCCCAAGAAAGGTGGAAAATGGAGAGTATGTGTAGATTATAGCGAATTGAACACAACCACTAGGAAGGACCACTTTCCATATCCCTTTATAGATCAAGTGTTTGACTCTTTAATAGGGAAGTAATTTTCATTCCTAGATGGTTTTAGTGGTTAAAATTAGATAAAAATTGCTCCAAAGGATTAGGACAAGAAAAAATTTACATGTCCTTTGGGTACTTATGCCTACTCTATTATGCCCTTTGGTTTATGCAATGCATCAGCTACTTTTCATAGGGTATTTCTCAACATTTTTTCTAATTATGCCCATGACTGTATGGAGATATATATGGATGACTTCACCACATATGGGGAAACTTATGAGGAGGCCCTTAGCAATATGGAAAAGGTATTAAAGAGATGTAAAGAACATAATTTGTCCCTCAGTAATGAAAAGTGCTTTATGATGATGACTCAAGGAATTGTTTTAGGGAATTTCATATCCAATGTAATGATTCAAGTTGATCCACATAAGATAGAAATCATTTCTACATTACCTATTCTATAGAAGCAAAGAGATGTTAGAAGCTTCCTTGGCCATGCAGGCTATTATAGGAGGTCCATAAAAGACTTTAGTAAGATTGTTGCACCATTGTTTGTTCTACTGACTAAAGATATAGAATTTGATTACACATCAGAGTGTCAACACTCCTTTGAAAAACTAAATAAATCCTTAACCAAAGCACCTATTTTAAGGGAGACAAATTGGACCTTACCCTTCCATATACACAAAAATGCTTCAGATTTTGAAATTGGATCAATTTGGGACAAAAAGAAGGTAACAAAGAATATGCTATTTACTACATTAGCAAGAATCTTTAGGGAGCATAATTAAATTATACTATTACAAAAAAGGAGATGCTAGCAGTAGTATATGCCATTAATAAATTCAAGCATTACATCACCGGTTATTTAGTTTTTGTTCACATAGAACATACAACTATTGGATATCTTATGAAAAATCTTGTAGTAGGGGGTAGACTAGTCAGATGGCTACTCCTTCTACACAAGTGTGATATTACAATAGTGGAAAAGCTTGGTAAAGCTAATGTAGTAGCAGATTTTTTGTCAAGGTTGCCAACACAATCAAAAAAGGGGTAGTAGATGACTCATTTCCAGATGACCACTTGTTTTCTCTTAATGTACATGTACCCTGGTATGTTTACATTGCAAATTATTTAGTGATAGGGTAGATTCCACAACACTTTTCTCCAAGGGAAAAGAGACAACTAGTACATAAGTGTTTTCCATACTCTTGGATATCTAGTACTTGTTCTACACTAGCCCTAACAACATTATGAGAAGGTGCATAAGGGAAGATGGAATCCTTGATATCATGAAGGATTGTCATGATGAACTATGTGGGGGTCATTTTGTAACAAAAAGAATAGCATTCAAAATCCTCACAACTGGTTATTATTGGCCTACTTTACACAAGGATTCTATCAAGTATACAAGGAGTTGTGATAGGTGCCAAAGAATGGGTAAGCCAACAAGGAGTGATCAAATTCCATCCCAGCCTTAGTTAACACTAGCTCCCTTTGACAAGTGGGATCCATATTTTATTGGACCAATCTCACCTACTTCTAACAAGGATTATATTCTAGTTTGCATTGATTATCTAACTAAATGGGTAGAAGTGAAAGCATTACAGTTTTTCAGAGATGGCAATGTGGCTAAATTCTTGTATGAGGAAATTTTTACTAGGTATGGAGTACCTAGGGAAATTATGACTAATCAGGATCCACAATTTACTTTAGACCTCATCACCAAATTGGTTGAAGAATACCAAATCAGGCACAAAAAGTGAACAACTTATCACCCTCAAGCCAATGGCCAGGTTGAGGTTACAAATAGACAAATTGTAAGTATTCTAACCAAGGTAGTGTAATTATATAGGAAATATTGGGTTTTTGGGTTACCAGAAGCAATATGGGCATATAGAACAACCTAGAAAATAACAACTGGTTTTACTCCCTATGAGCTAGTATATGGAAAAAAAATAGTCCTCCTAATTTGTTATCACGGAATCTAGCAGCGCTTGTTCGACAGATAACCCCCCTACGAAACTTGTTTGTTTCCTAGGATTCATGAAGTTCAAGCATGCAAAATGAAGTGATTTTAAAGTCACCTCAAAATGCATTCCAAGTTTCAAACATTTGTTTTGAACGTTCCCCTATGTTCACCTCGTGAAGACCTTCGAAATGAGCCCCTTCGTGAAGTCTCACTATTCGTACTTAGTTAATTGTGAAAAATGCAGTTGCACTAAAAAAGTGTGCTCCTACTCACAAGACAAAAATTGGCTAAGTATGAAAAGTGCAATGGCGCTGATTTTCAGTGCCCCTGCATGAAAGTGAAATCTTTAAAAATGTAATAGCGCTAAAAAAGTGCACTATTACACTTTTAACCCACACTTAGTCTTTTTCTGGCCTTGGCGCGTTTCTTCATGTTTTTCACATTTTTTGTTCATCGTGCCACTTTTCGTGCCTAAATTTATTGCTCGACTTGAGTTAGGTATTTTGAGTTACCATTTACTTAAAAGTGTTTTATTGTTCCTTTTTCTTTGTTTATGATCTTCAACTGTATTCCTTCTTGCTGGGCGAAATCATCTCAAGCTGCAAAACACGTTTTGGAGAAATCTGAGGTTCCTCTCATTCAAATTTTGTGCTTTCTCTTGGTAAGTTGTTCTTCTTACTATTCTCTCCATTTCTCCTCATTTTTTTGTGCACGAATTAGAGGTTTACATATGTGTTTTTATTAATCTTTGTTTCCTTCTCCCACGCGTTTTCTTTTTCTCCATTCGTGTTTCTTGGTCTTCCACATTTTTTCCATGCTTCTTCTTCATGGTGTTTTTGTATGGCATTCTTCTCTTACTCACGCATTTTTCTATATACCCTCATGCAATGGAACTCTTATGACTTGTTTTGGCATGACTTTCTTCTCCCATGCATTCTTCTTTCTATTCTTTCAAACTCCAACGTTTTTTGTTTTAGTGTCTTCCCACATCGCCCTTTCAGAAATGATTTGGTGCGAACATTGAAGAAACTCACATTCTGTGAGTAGAATTTCTTGGTTCTTATCCACATTTACAATGGCGGTGAAATAAAGTTCAAGTGCAACTCCATACACGAAAACAAGATTTGTCTTGAACGTTCCCATGCTTCAAAATTGTCAAAGCACTATTTTCAAACATCATTGCATTTGTTTCCAGAATGATATCTCAAATGTAGAGGTGCTGAAAAACTGCACCCTGGCATTTTGATATTTTTTCTAACGCTAAAAAAGCGTGCCCTTACACTTTTCACAATTTTTCCTAGAAGTACATAAAACCTGCCCGTTCCAATTCTTAACCTTGCTCCTTCCATTTTGTGCATCGTTTTGCATGCCTTGTCATCCGCTCCATGCTTGCTCATCATAATTGCTTGTTTCACACATCCCCATGCTATCTAACAACTAATTTTTGTTTTGATCTGACACTTTGTAGTCTCTTTTCAAATATCTTCAAGGTTGAGTGATCAAATTTTTAGTTGTTCTTGATGACTACCAGTAAACCTTCATCTTCTTCAAAAGAAAAAGGAAAAATGAAGTATAAATATCAAGGTGTCTATCCGCCGACTGTAGTGGTCTCCAAGGTGGAAGAAATAAAAGACATAGAGGTTGGCCATCAAGACTTGGTTGATTTTGCAAATCAAACTGAAATGAAACCTCTTCCTGATCGAATAAGAGCAATTGTACATAGTAACCTGCATTTGGTAGCTATGTTCCCTACAGCTGCACACAATACGGAGTTTGTTCTTCAAGTGGCATCTCACTACATTAGAGAAAGTAGAAGTGTGATCGATTCTTTTGGGCACAAGATTCTAAGACTCGACCCTGATTTCTTTCACATTGTGTTTAAGGTTCCTCAAATGGAAAAATACGTTGATATCTCTATACAAAAAGTACAAGAAGTCTTTGACGCTGATCCCAATAAGGCTAAAAACTTGATAAATACCCAATGGTTGAAGAAGCCTAGACAATTTGTTTCTAGATGGCCAAAGGGACTCCTGCGAAGTGATTTCAAAGATGACGTCAAAGATATGATCACATTTTTAAGCAGAGTAAAAGGCTTGTCAGAATCATCCACTTTTCATGATTGGATGTATGAATACATCAAGATTATAAGAAGACAAAAGGTGCACATTGACTGGGGAAAACAGATCAGTGATGAAATACATGAGCAGCTGATCAATGCTCATTCCACATTGAAATTCTATATGACTTCTTACCTGGTGTACGCAGCAGTTGTAATGAGACAATTCCTAGGTCTATCTACAAAAGGGAATCGGATGATGGTACCTATGTACAAATTTTTCTATCAACTGGAGCTGAAGGAAAGATTTCATCACTTCAGGTAGGTCATAGATGCTTTCTTCGCACCTTTGCTTTCCAATTTTGATCCATCTCTCAAAAGGAGGAGGGTATCTGATGAGGCTTATAAGGTGGTGAGTAAAGTTGAATGCCTATTTCTTCAATTCCCAACGTTTACTTATTTGAGAGTAGGGTGCTACACTGGCTATCCTTACATGCTGCCACGTTATCCTTCAAATAAGTGGGTTCTCATGGAGACATGCAGACAGCTAATTTTAGTGCAAAAAGAATGAAGAACTAACCACAAGCATGGATTCAAGTTCCCACTAACCATTGGCAAATATATTGTCCCAACTGTACAAAAGGCCAAGTCTGTTTATGCTGAAATGCAGATCATGACAATCAAGACCTATAGGTATAGGTTTGATTTTGATTTCTGAGATGTCAGAAAAATATTACAAAAGGTTCATCATCACAAGTACCATTTTGAAGACATATGGGTTGATTGCAGAGATGAAGAAGCCATTCACAAAAGGGATTATTGTAGGTTGACTGTTCAGCAGATCAGAGACCTTGATGTTGCTGACCTACCAAAGGATTTTGCATATCCTGGTGATATCATGAATGCAGTCTATGATGAGCAAGGAGTTGCTAAAAGGTCGTTGCCTGCAATTCAATGGTCTAGGAAAGAAATTCCCAGCATGAGAGAGAGATTGAAGCCAATCCTGGCCAACACTGCATAATGGTTGCATAAGTATGGTTATGAAATGAAAAGTTTCAAAACAGATTCAGAAGGGGAAGAATCTGAAGTAGAAGCTCGCCAACAGCAAGAACTCCGCGTGAAAAATAAATCAGCAGATGTTCCCACTTCTTCACGAAGAGGTCCCAGGCTCAAGTTTACTGTTGGCAAGAAAGATACCCAGTCCGTCCCAGAAGGAGAAACCACGAAATCCAATCCATCTCGATCTAAAGGTAAAAAGTCTATTCCAGAGGAGATAGATTCTGATAAAGAAGGAACTTCAAGTGATCAATTCATTGAAGATGAAGACTCGGCAGAAGTAGACTCTGATGCAAAAGAGGTTTCTGAAAGCGGGCAAGAGTCTGAAGAAGAATCTGAAGGTGATTCTGAAGGTGAACCAGAATCAGACAGACAAGAGGGTGATCAACAGGAACCCGGGCATGATCAAGAAAGAACTACTTCTCCTCCTGAGAATGTAGTTGAGGAAATTCCTAGAACGTCATCGCCTATGATTTCCAATGTTCCTCATACCCATCCAAGTTTAAGAACTCTTCCACCTCCTGTTCCCTCATCAACTATTCCTACCACATGCATTCCTATAGTTGAGATATCCACTATTCCTGTGACATCAACCCCGCTTGATACTCCCTCAGTGACAAGCATTCATACGATTGATATACTGTCAAGTCCTCAATCATCCATTCCTAGCCTATCTTCACCAATGTATGATATCACTTCTGAAAATGAATTCAATCATTTCATGAATGAGTCAATGTGTGATCAACTCAATGTGCAATCTACAGGAGCAATGATGATAGACACTTCTCCTATTGTCACAATACCCATGGTAACTTCAGTTGTGACAATAACTTTAGAAGTAATGATGACAACTGAGTTGACAGTGAATCCAAAAGTTCACACCTCCTTTCTTCCCCCTTGGCTGATATCTCAAGTGTCAAAGCTTGCAATATGTACAAGTAGAGGGCAGAGCATTATGCCACTATTGTAAAGAGACTTGCAGGATCTCCAACTAATGCACAACTGCTGACAATGGTAAGTCTTGAAGACCCAACTGTCAAGAAAGCTGAGAAGTTCTCCTCCAAAGGTAGAGTGTTGTATTATTTTGTTGAGAAGATCATGGAACACGGATGTCAAATCATAATTGCTACGGACGAGAAAACTACCTTGTTGGCCAAGCTCACCACAGAGCTTGATAAAGAAAAAAGTGTACTTTCCCAAGAGCGCAGAGATATGGAAAAATGCCTGTTGTCATGGTCAGAGATGAAGCAGGAAAATCTCAGTAAACTAGTGGAAGTCGGGGTAATTCCTGACAAAGAAAATTTCATTGAAGTAAGAGAATCATTAAAACATCGAATTAAAGTAATTCAATCTCTTACAGAAGATCTCCACCAAGTGCAGGAAGATGTCGAAGGACATCGTGTTATTCTTGAGAAAGGTATCAAAGATTTTCCCGGTCAACTTCTTGAGGAGAATCGTATCTTCCTGTCGGCCATAGAAATATCTCAGATCTTCAAAGAAGCCATCATGAAATTGATTAACAGTTCAAACTTTTTAGAAGCCTCACTAAACATCATTTGTGATACAAGGCTCACATTGGATAACCTAAAAACGCATCTTGATAGGTGCAAGAAGGTTCACTCATCTGCCATGAGATCGATCACGAGAATTCACACCATTGTGGATTACACCGTTGGTCAGGATGAGAAGTTCGTGCAAGAGACCAGGAAGAAATATGAAGACTTCCGCACCCAAATCAAGGAAACATGAAGAAGCTTTCTGATCTCTAGTGTTAGACATTTATGGTGCATCCCTTTATGCATCTTGTAAATATTTCCTGACATCTTATATGTCTTTTTGTCAATTATAATTACACCAAGCTTGAAGATGTAATCTTTTGAAAACAAATTACACTTTGACTTTGGTCAAAGTTAGGTGAGATCTCCTAAAATCGCTCACCTAACTTTCCTTGATTTCCTCAATTAGATTCCTAATTTTTCTCATCCCTCTTTCTATATAATGTGAGGGATTTCTATTGCAAATTTCATCCTTTAGTATTTTGCATCGAAGTGCTGCTCTTTTTGAAGCAGAATTGTGAAACTTTGCGTTCATACTTTGTGAATGAAATTTGATCAATAAAGAAAAGGATTGCAAACCAGACTTTGTGTTGGATTCAATACTTTTATGAATTGATCTTATTTGGTGGTGATTAGCTTATGGAATCTGAAGGACTCTAAGTAATTTATGTAAACTTTGTGTTACATCCATTATTTAGATTTTCATTTGTGTTTTGTTTATCTTTCGGTTGAATGATCTACAAGACTTTGTGCTTGTAATTATTCACGCTCTTTGGATACTATTGTTGAATGATCTACAAGACTTTGTGCTTGTAATTGTTCATGCTTTTTGATAATTTGGTAGGATGATCTACAAGACTTTGCTCTTGTAATTGTTCATGATGTTCGAGGAATTTCTACGTCTAAGAAGACTTTGTGCTTCTAACATGACAAACAACACTCTTTTCACAAATCCACCATTGAAAAAGCTACAGAATGACTTTGTGTCTTCGTGAGCTTTCCCTTTTACTTTATTTTTTTATTGTTAATTACTTTTGGTATCTCTACGCTTTGCTTTGACAAGATAGAGGTATTGGTATTACTGCTAGTTGATCGTTTAAAGTTATTAAGAATTGAGAACTTCCAACAATGAAGCATTGTAAACATCTTCTCTAAAAAAAGAGAGAAATATGAATGTAATACACCCCCCCCACTTCGTAAGTATTGTGTACATTTTGTAATTACTTGTTTGTTTTACTATCACTTCTGTTAGCAGTAAGAAGGGTGCCTCCCCTTTCCAAGAGGAGAGATTTACATCTCACATAGTTGTGGTTGAAATCCTAGTTGTGTTATCTATCAAAAAGTTGATTACATAATTTTCACCCAACAGTTTTTTGGCGACTCCACTGGGGAACGACATACGCAATCTAAGCCTCACATTTTTTATTGAAGTAGATAAGTTTCCTCTTTCTTGTTGTTCTTTTGTATATTGTTAACTCTATAACATCCATCATATTCAGATCTACATTCTGGGGGACCGGATATATACACAAGGATTGAGGGCTCAAGGAGTAGCAGATCCACTTTTTGAAGAGTTGTTGCAACATGATTTTCTATTTACTCTTCCACGAGTAAGGTCACCACTGCAACATGCTATAAGCTACCCTCCACGTAGCCAAAGATCTCCTCTCCCAAGTGTTTGGTATGTTTACCGCAGACGTCCTATTCAGGTACCTATTGTGCAACCAGTCATGGTCGTACCACCTACAGGACCATGGGGAAATGCTTTTGGTCCCCTTCGTTTGGTTGCACCTTTGCATGAACTACCGCATGTATCTAGGAAGCATCTCCTGAAGTTTCAAGGTCATGGAAAACAACACCCCAATGAGCACATATCCGCATTTTACATCATTTGTGGCATTCTCGGCATTGAACATGAAGATGTTTCTGTAAGATTGTTCATTGAATCCCTTCAAGGGGTGGCAGCCGAATGGTTCTTCACCCTTCCTAATGCCTCTTATCACCAATTGGGCCACTCTTCGCACTAAATTTGAAGAAAGATTTAAGCCTGTTAAAGATTCACATGCTCTATTGGCACAGCTCACCACCATGTGTAAAGAAGCTCACGAGCTTATGCATGATTTTTGGCAAAATTCAATAAATTGGTGACATGGATCCCAAATGATGCAAGACCAACGGATCATAACCTAAAGTGATTCTTCATCAACACACAGTTACCCAAGGTGAGTTTCTACTTGCGTAGGAAAAATCTAGTTAATTTTGAAGCGGCCCAGCAATTGGCTACCAGTCTAGAGGACGACATGATCCTTGCTGAAGAAATTAGGATGGGAACTAACAGAAATAAAAGGATACAAGCTTCAGGTTCTTCAGTGTCTAATGTTAGCACTCTGAATGCAGGTTCAAATTTCACGGATCCCATGGTCCAAAGGCTGGCAAATGAAGTTTTATCTCTCAAGAAATAAGTTTCAAGCAATAACAACAGTAGCAATTACAAGGACGTCCCTAGGAGGACTTTCCCTAATTATGTTGGCAACAAAAATCAAAACCGTCTCCCAACACCCCCGGGAAGGCTTGCTCTGGAAGCCCCACCCACTAACAATGATGCAGGATACTATGAGACTAAACAAGATGATTATGCACAGCCCGAATACCCTGAAGAAGAAAATTTTGAACTCTTCCAAGAAGAAGAAACTAAATCGGCTGGCGACTCCAAGATTAGCTATTTGCAGATGGCGGAAGAAGAAGAAGAAGAAGACAACTTGGTAACTGATACTTACGATGTTTTTACACGGCATCAACAAAATCAGCTTGATAAAGCCCAAGTTGGAAGCCGCCGGTAATGATCGCAAAAAGAGGATCTCCCCTCCCTTGGCAACCAAAGAAAGCAACAAATTCACAAGTAAGTGCACCTCACTCTCCTTCATCAACTCCCATTATTCCTAAAGCTAGTCCTCTCATTCCAAAGACCAGTGTACCTTTTGTAAAACCAATCAGTGAAGTTACGACTTCCAACCTCCAAAGTTCTTTCCAGGATTTTGACATTATTGACCTTGACAAGAAAACCAAGGTTCAAATGTCCGAGGCTGAATACCTCCAAGCCAACCCCGACCAATTTGATAGGCTTGTCAAGCTCGTCAATAATGAAAGAATTTCTCCAAGTCAGGATACACCTCCCGACATCCCTGTTACTCCTAAACCCAAGATATCACAAAGTAACCTTGTATCTAATCCTCCAACCACCTATGAACGCATTGATCCATTTTTCATCTCCCTACTTGTAAATGGTTTCAAGCTGAGTAACTATGCCATAGACTCTGGTGCATCCGACAATGTGATGCCCACCAAGGTAGCTACTACTTTATGCCTCGAGATGACCAAAACTTTCAGCCGTTGTTTTTCCATGGAGAATAAACAAGTGCCATTAATCAGTCAAATCAAAGATGCGCAATACGCATTTGCTGCATACCCGGAGAAGAAAATAAAAATGACGGTCCTTGTGGCCAATGTGCCAGCTTCCTACGGAATCCTCCTCGGACGCAATTTCTGCAAAGATGTTGGAGGAGAACTAAGTATGGATATGTCTGAAGCAAGAATACCAGTAAAAGGTGTGATGCAAAAGTTGATCCCTGAAAAAGAATCAAAGTTTTTAGTTGCCAAATCAGATGATCCCAGAGCTCAGATTTTGTTTGAATCCTTAGGCGTGGGAACTTACTATCTATAGATGAATGAGGTAGGTGAATCCTCGACTCAAAATGAGTTAGAAAATGATGATATTTCTTCCACTTCAAATGAGACATCATCAGGTGATTTGTCTATCTCCGACCATGAATCTTCGTCAGATGATGAAGCTTTGGACTTCGACACTGTTAGCATTGGTGATCCCAACGGTGTCTGGTTGCTCGAATTTGATGGTAGCTGCTCTTTGACCGGCTCTGGAGTAGGAATGGTTTTTATTTTGCCAACAGGAAAGTTTTTCCCTTTCTCCTTAGCGTTGTAGTTTGATAACACCAATAACACCGCCGAGTATGAAGCCCTGTTATTGGGAATGCAAGTTGCACTGAAGAAAGGTATCAAAACTCTTCATGCACAAGGTGATGCCGAGCTGATAGTATGTCAAGTGAGAAATATCTATCAGAAAAATAATGATAGACTCAGGCATTATCGTAATCTAGTGTGGGATTTCATTGATGAATTTGAAGCTTTTGATATCTCTGTTGTTCCTAGAGAATACAATACTAGAGTTGATTCCCTCGCAATCTCTGCCACGCTCTTGGTGCCACACAAAGACTTTCAAGGTTCTCCCTACACCATAGAGTTGATTTTCTACCCAAGTGTCCCTGACAATTCAGAGAATTAGAAGATTTTCAATGATGATCATCAAATCGCTTTTCTTGAGAAAGCAAAGAATTTTGATGAGTTGTATTTCGAGGGCACTGATTCTCCACCTCGAGAATCTGTGTCTAATATAGATCCTGTTATGGGTGAGGAATATTTGCAACTCAAATGGAATAAGATTCCCAAAGGATTGGTATCCTTGGAAAATCTTTTTGACAAGCATGATCGCCACGTGAAAAAGCAACTCTCAGATTCTGACTCATCTAATGAAGTGGAATAGATAAATTTAGGAACTGAAGCTAACCCTAAGATGGTGAACATTGGCAAATATTGCACGGCCAAAGAAAGAAGACAGTTTGCTCGGCTACTACAGGAGTATATTGATGTCTTGGCATATTCATATGAAGATCTAAAATCATTTCGACCTAAAGAAGTACAACATGATATTCCTCTCAAGGTTGGAGCTTTTCCTTACAAACAAAAGTAGAGGTAGTACAATCCCAAGATCTCTAGAACAATTTTGGTGGAAGTTCAAAAGATGTTGAATGCATGGATAATATTCCCTATCCATCATTCAACATGGATAGCCAATATCGTCCCCATTCGTAAGAATGGTGAAATCCGCATTTGTGTAGATTTCAAAAATCTAAACCAATTGTCTCTCAAAGACAATTACCCACTTCCAGTGATGGATCAAGTTCTACAAAATGTAACTGGATCTGAGATGCTCTCCATGCTAGACGAATTTTTTGGCTATAATCAAATTGAAGTTAATTCAAGTGATCAACACAAAACCGCTTTCACAACGCCATGGGGAACCTTTGCATATCATAGGATGTCATTTGGTTTGATCAACACTGGCGCTACATTCCAACATGCCATGGATCTCGCTTTCTGTGACGTGATGGGAAAGTTCATTATGGTGTATCTTGACAATCTCACAGTTTTCTCTAAGCAACGTCATGAGCATTTCTACCACTTGAGGCAAACTCTTGAGAGATGTCATCAACACGGTATTTTCCTAAATCCCAAAAAGTCAACTTTTGGGGTGACAGAAGGTAAACTTCTTGGTCACGTTGTATCTACAAAGGGAATCAAGATTGACTTGGAAAGAGTCAATGGAATTAAATCTCTTGCTTTACCGTCAAGCAAGAAAGTTGTTCATTCTTTCTTCGGCAAGGTAAACTCCTTAAGGAGGTTTCTTCTAGACTTTGCTGAAAAGACCCATCATATTGTGAATATGATGAAGGGTAATGCCACATTCCATTGGACGGCAGAAGGCAAAGCAGCGTTCGATGATATTAAGGAGGCCATTGCTCATGTGCCTGTGTTGGTCTACCCCAACTACACCAAAGATTTTGTTATGTACAGTTATGCTTCTGAGCATACACTATCAGTAATTCTGGTATAGGAAAACGATGAAGGCTTTGAATCCCCCATTGCATTCATGAGCTGCCCCCTGAAGAATTATGAATTGAAATATTCTCAAATGGAGAAGCATGCTTTCACAGTTGTAAAGGCCATCAAGCATTTCCAGTTCTACATTCTAAGTAGCCATGTGAAGGTTCTCGTCCCAGATTCGACTGTTAAGTCTATCCTAACACACCACGAATTTGGAACAAAAAAAAGCAATTGGATTGCCAAGATTTAGGAGTATGATCTAGAAATTAAACCCACTAAGTTGATACGTGGACGTGGACTTTGTCAGCTTATTGCTGAAAATAATCCAGATAAAGAAATTTCAGAGGATGAAGAAGTTTCAGACGAGGAAGAGGTTGATTCGAGTACACTTCCAATGGTACTATTTGTTAGCACCACTAATGAATGGTATTCCAACATTGCTCACTTCCTCACATATGGAGAATTCCCAAATTACTTGACTCCAAAAGAAAAAAGAACCATCAAGCTGAAATTAGCTAATTTTGTCTTATGGGACAACGACTTGTATAAGCGTGCAATGGATGGAACTTTTCTCAGATATGTTGATAAGGAACAATAGAAAAAGTTGTTGAAATCTTATCATGATTTGGCATGTGGTGGACATTTCTCAGCACCAGTAACCACTCACAAAATCCTGAGAGCGAAGTATTACTGGCCCACACTTTTTCAGGACACATACTCTTGGGTGCGTAAGTGTGAATTGTGCCAACAGTTTATCGGCTGACCCAGGTTGGCATCTTTGCCATTAAAACCAGTTGTAATCGAAGAACATTTCCAACAATGGGGCATCGAGTTCATAGGTGCAGTTAATCCATCATCAAGTGTTGGACATATCTATGTTTTGACTGCTACTGACTATTTCACCAAATGGGTGGAAGCGATACCTACCAAGCGTGCTACTTCAGAAGTAGTGTGCAGTTTCTTAAAAGAAAGCATTATTTCCAGGTTTGGTGTGCTGAACAAGATTGTTGCTGACAATGCTTATGCCTTCTCATCAAATGAGATTACTGAGTTTTGTTTTGAACATGGCATAACTTTGTCACATTCTTTCGACTATTATCTACAAGGCAATGGTCAAACAGAATCTAGCAACAAGAATCTAGTGACTATCATCCGCAAGCTAGTGGATGAGAATCAACGTTTGTGGCACAAGGCTTTGTTCGACGCTTTGTGGGAAGATAGGATAACTCCGAAGTGAGCAATCGGCATGTCTCCTTTTCAACTCTTGTACGGATTGAATGTCGAGATTCCTATAACTTTGGAACTACCAGCCCTCAAACTGGCTAAGGCCATTAAGGATGAGACATTTGATAACTCTATTGATAAGCGCATCATGTATCTCTCCGAACTGGAAGAGAACCGGGTTCAAGTGGCTAACTGCATCGCGTAACACTAGGACCAAGTGAAGAAGCTTTTTGATAAAAAATCCAAGTCTCAAGAATTTCAAATTGGTGACCTTGTTCTCCTATGGGACAAACGAAGAGAACCAAAATGTATGCACGGGAAATTTGACTCACTATGGACAGGACCTTTCCAAATACATCAGTTGCACAGTGAGAAAAGTTTCTTATTGGCATATGGAGATGGAACGCCATTTTCCCTTCCTCACAGTGGGCAACATCTCAAGCACTTTACATAGTAAAGTAATTGGCGTTGGTATGTAAACACTTTTTATTTTTAAAGTCCTTTTCAGTCTTTATGTTTTAAGTTTTGTCATCGTCGCCTGACTCTAAGCCCAATGGATGGATAAAGGCACTTGAATTCTAGAATTCTTCTCCCTTCATTCATTTTAAAGAAAGGTTGAAGGAAGATCCCCAGCAGGAGCCAGCTGTTATCACGGAATCTAGCAGCGCTCATTCCACAGATAACCCCCTACGAAACTTGTCTGTTTCCTAGGATTCGTGAAGTTCAAGCACGCAAAAAAAGTGATTTTCAAGTCACCTTGAAATGCGTTCCAAGTTTCAAACATTTGTTTTGAACTTTCCCCTATGTTCGCCTCACGAAGACCTTCAAAATGAGCCCCTTCGCGAAGTCTCACTGTTCGTACTTAGTTAATTGTGAAAAATGTAGTTGCACTGAAAAAGTGCACTCCTGCTCACAAGCCAAAAATTGGCTAAGTATGAAAAGTGCAGGGGTGCTGATTTTCAGCGCCCCTACATGAAAGTGAAATCTTTAAAAATGTAATAGCGCTAAAAAAGTGCGCTATTACACTTTTTACCCACACAGTCTTTTTCTGGCCCTGGCGCGTTTCTTCATGTTTTTCACACTTTTCGTTCATCGTGCCACTTTTCGTGCCTAAATTTATTGCTTGAATTTAGTTAGGTATTTGAGTTACCATTTACTTAAAAGTGTTCTATTGTTCCTTTTTCATTGTTTATGATCTTCAACTGTATTCCTTCTTGCTAAATGAAATCATCTCAAGCTGCAAAACACATTTTGGAGAAATCTAAGGTTCCTCTCATTTGAATTTTGCGCTTTCTCCTGGTAAGTTGTTCTTCTTACTATTCTCTCCATTTCTCCTCATTTTTTTGTGCATGACTTAGAGGTTTACATATGCATTTTTATTAATCTTTGTTTCCTTCTCCCGCGCGTTTTCTTTTTCTCCATTTGTGTTTCTTGGTCTTGCGCATTTTTTCCATGCTTCTTCTTCATGGCATTTTTGTATGGCATCCTCCTCTTAATCACACATTTTTCTGTATGCCCTCACACCATGGAACTCTTATTACTTGTTTTGGCTTGACTTTCTTCTCCCATGCATTCTTCTTTCTATTCTTTCAAACTCCAACGTTTTATGTTTTAGTGTCTTCCCACATCGCCCTTTCAACAATGATTTGGTACGAACATTGAAGAAACTCACGTTCTGTGAGTAGAATTTCTTGGTTCTTATGCACATTTACAATGGCAGTGAAATAAACCTCAAGTGCAACTCCATACACGGAAACAAGACTTGTCTTGAACATTCCCATGCTTCAAAATTGTCAAAGCGCCATTTTCAAACATCATTGCACTTGTTTCTAGAATGATATCTCAAATGCAGAGGTGCTGAAAAAGTGTGCCCTGGCATTTTGATGTTTTTTCTAATGCTGAAAAAGTGTGCGCTTAAACTTTTCACAATTTTTCCCAAAAGTACTTCAAACCTACCCAATCCAATTCTTAACCTCGCTCCTTCCATTTTGTGCATCATTTTGTGTGCCTTGTCATCCACTCCACGCTTGCTCATCATCGTTGCTCATTTTGTGCATCCCCATGCTATCTAACAACTAATGTTTGTTTTGATCCGACACTTTGTAGTCTCTTTTCAAAGATCTTCAAGGTTGAGTGATCAAAGTTTCAGTTGTTCTTGAGGACTGCAAGTAAACCTCCATCTTATTCAAAAGCAAAAGGAAAAATGAAGTATAAATATCAAGGTGTCTATCCGCCGACTGTAGTGGTCTCCAAGGTGGAAGAAATAAAAGACACAGAGGTTGGCCATCAAGACTTGGTTGATTTTGCAAAGCAAACCGAAATGAAACCTCTTCCTGATCCAATGAGAGCAATTGTACACAGTAACCTCCATTTGGTAGCTATGTTCCCTATAGCTGCACACAATACGGAGTTTGTTCTTCAAGTGGCATCTCACTACATTAGAGAAAGTAGAAGTGTGATCAATTCTTCTGGGCACGAGATTCTAAGACTCGACCCTGATTTCTTTGACATTATGTTTAAGGTTCCTCAAATGGAAAAATACATTGATATCTCTATACAAAAAGCACAAGAAGTCTTTGACGTTGATCCCAACAAGGCTAAAAACCTGATAAATGCCCAATGGTTGAAGAAGCCTAGACAATCTGTTTCCAGATGGCCAAAGGGACTCCTACGAAGTGATTTCAAAGATGACGTCAAAGATATGATCACATTTTTAAGCAGAGTAAAAGGCTTGCCAGAATCATCCACTTTTCATGATTAGATGTATGAATACATCAGGATTATAAGAAGACAAAAGGTGCACATTGACTGGGGAAAATAGATTAGTGATGAAATACGTGAGCAGCTGATCAATGCTCCTTCCACATTGAAATTCTATATGACTTCTTACCTGGTGTATGCAATAGCTGTAATGAGACAATTCCTAGGTCTATCTACAAAAGGGAATCGGATGATGGTACCTGTGTATAGATTTTTCTATCAACTGGAGCTGAAGGAAAGCTTTCATCACTTTAGGCGGGTCACAGATGCTTTCTCCGCACCTTTGCTTTCCAATTTTGATCCAGCTCTCAAAAGGAGGAGGGTATCTAATGAGGCTTATAAGGTGGTAAGTAAAGTTGGATGCCTATTTCTTCAATTCCCAACGTTTACTTATTTGAGAGTAGGGTGCTACATTGGTTGTCCTTACATGCTGCCACATTATCCTTCAAATAAGTGTGTTCTCATGGAGACATGTAGATAGCTGATTTCAGTGCAAAAAGAATGAAGAAGTAACCACAAGCATGGATTCAAGTTCCCACTGAATATTGGCAGATATACTGTCCCAACTATACAAAAGGCCAAGTCTTTTTATGCTGAAATTTAGATCATGACAATCAAGACCTATAGGTATAGGTCTGATTTTGATTACCGAGATGTCAGAAAAAGATTACAAAAGGGTCATCATCACAAGTACTATTTTGAAGACATATGGGTTGATTGCAGAGATGAAGAAGCCATTCGCAAAATGGATTATTGTAGGTTTACTGTTCAGCAGATTAGAGACCTTGATATTGCTAACCTACCAGAGGATTTTGTAGATCCTGGTGATATCATGAATGTGGTCTATGATGAGCAAGGAGTTGCTAAAAAGTCATTCCCTGCAATTCAATGGTCTAGGAAAGAAATTACCAAGATGAGAGAGAGATTGAAGCCAATCCTGGCCAATACTATAGAATGGTTGCATAAGTATGGTTATGAAATGAAAAGTTTCAGAACAGATTCGGAACAAGAAGAATCTGAAGTAGAAGCTTTCCAACAGCAAGAACTCCGCGTGAAAAATAAATCAGCGATTGTCCCCACTTCTTCACAAAGAGGTCTCAGGATAGAGTTTACTATTGGCAAGAAAGATACCCAGTCTGTCCCAGAAGGAGAAACCACAGAATCCGATCCATCTCGCTCTAAAGGTAAAAAGTCTATTCCAGAGGAGATAGATTCCAATGAAGAAGGAACTTCAAGTGATCAATCCACTGAAGATGAAGATTCAGCAAAAGCAGACTATGATGCAGGTGAGGTTTCTAAAAGTGGGCAAGAGTCTGAAGAAGATTCTGAAGAAGAATCTGAAGGTGATTTTGAAAGTGAACCAGAATTGGAGAGACAAGAGGGTGATCAACAGGAACCCGGGCATGATCAAGAAAGAACTACTTCTCCTCCTGAGAATGTAGTTGAGGAAATTCCTAGAACGTCATCGCCAGTGATTTCCAATGTTCCTCATACCCCTCCAAGTTCAAGAAATCTTCCACCTTTTGTTCCCTCATCACCTATTCCTACCACATGCATTCCTACAGTTGAGATATCCACTATTCCTACAGCATCAACCCCGCTTGATACTCCCTCAGTGAAAAGCATTCATACAAATGATATACTGTCAAGTCCTCGATCATCCATTCCTAGCCTATCTTCACCAACGTATGATATCACTTCTGAAAATGAATTCAATCATTTCATGAATGAGTCAATGCGTGATCAGCTCAATGTGCAATCTACAGGAGCAATGATGACAAACACTTCTCCTATTGTCACAATACCCATGGTAACTTTAGATGTGATGATAACTTCAGAAGTAATGATGACAACTGAGTTGACAGTGAATCCAGAAGTTCACACCTCCTTTCTTCCCCCTTGGCTGATATCTCAAGTGTCGAAGAGGAAGAATCAAATGATCTCTCCAGAGGAGCTTGGCCTCGAAGAGATAGTCCCTCCAAAGGCTAAAGGGAAGAAGGAAAAAGTATACTCAAGGTTGAACGTTGATAAGTCTGGCCACAAGTATGCAAAGATTGGCATACCACCACATGAAGAAGGTGATGTCAATATGGAAGACTACACAATGACAAAAGTCCAGCTTGGAAAGGTTACCAATGAAAGTGAAAAGGCTGATGCGCAAGTGACATTGGATATCTTGGCTAGAAGACTGGATAAAATGGAGCAAGCTCGCAATATGTACAAGTAGAGGGCAGAGCATTATGCCACTATTGTAAAGAAACTTGCAGGATCTCCAACTAATGCACAACCGCTGACAGTGGTAAGTCTTGAAGACCCAGCTATCAAGAAAGCTGAGAAGTTCACCTCCAAAGGCAGAGTGTTTTATGATTTTGCTGAGAAGATCATAGAACACAGATCTCAGATTATAATTTTTGCGGACGAGAAAACTACCTTGTTGACCAAGCTCACCACAGAGCTTGATAAAGAAAAAAGTGTACTTTCCCAGGAGCGCAGAGATATGGAAAAATGCCTGTTGTCATGGTCAAAGATGAAGCAGGTAAAGCTCAATAAACTGGTGGAAGTCGGGGTAATTCCTGACAAATAAAAGTTCATTGAAGTAAGAGAATCATTGAAACATTAAATTCAAGTAATTCAATCTCTTACGGAAGATCTCCACCAAGTGCAGGAAGATGTCGAAGGACATCGTGTTATTCTTGAGAAAGGTATCAAAGAGTTTCCCGGTCAACTTCTTGAGGAGAATCATATCTTCCTGCCAACCACAGAAATATTTTGGATCTTCAAAGAAGCCATCATGAAATTGATTGACAATTCAGACTTTTCAGAAGCTTTGTTGAACGTCATTTGCGATACAAGGCTCACATTGGTTAACCTAAAAACACATCTTGACAGGTGCAAGAAGGTTCACTCATCTGCTATGAGATTGATCACGAGAATTCACAGCATTGTGGATTACACCATTGGTCCAGATGAGAAGTTCATGCAAGAGACCAGGAAGAAATATGAGGACTTCCGCGCCCAAAGCAAGGAAACATGAAGAAGCTTTCTGATCTCTAGTGTTAGACATTTCTGGTGCATCCCTTTATGCATCTTGTAAATATTTCCTGACATCTTCTATGTCTTTTTGTAAATTGTAATTACACCAAGCTCGAAGATGTAATCTTTTGAAAACAAATTATACTTTGACTTTGGTCAAAGTTAGGTGAGATCTCCTAAAATCGCTCACCCAACTTTCCTTGATTTCCTCAATTAGATTCATAATTTTGCTCATCCCTCTTTCTATATAATGTGAGGGATTTCTATTGCGAATTTCATCCTTTAGTATTTTGCAACAAAGTGCTGCCCTTTTTGAAGTAGATTTGTGAAACTTTGCGTTCATACTTTGTGAATGAAATTTGATCAATAAAGAAGAGGATTGCAAACCAGACTTTGAATTGGATTCGATACTTTTATGAATTGATCTTATTTGGTGGTGATTAGCTTATGGAATCTGAAGGACTCTAAGTAATTTATGTAAACTTTGTGTTACATCCATTCTTTAGATTTTCATTTGTGTTTTGCTTATCTTTCAGTTGAATGATCTACAAGACTTTGTGCTTGTAATTATTCACGCTCTTTGGATACTATTGTTGAATGATCTACAAGACTTTGTGCTTGTAATTGTTCATGTTTTTTGATAATTTGGTTGGATGATCTACAAGACTTTGCACTTGTAATTGTTCATGTTGTTCAAGGAATTGTTGCGTCTAAGAAGACTTTGTGCTTCTAACGTGACAAACGACACTCTTTTCACAGATCCACCATTGAAAAAGCTATGAAATGACTTTGTTCCTTCATGAGCTTTCCCTTTTACTTTATTTGTTTATTGTTAATTACTTTTGTTATCTCTACGCTTTGCTTTGACAAGATAGAGGTATTGGTATTACTTCTAGTTGATTGTTTAAAGTTATTAAGAATTGAGAACTTCCAACAGTGAAGCATTGTAAACATCTTCTCTGAAAAAAGAGAGAAGGATGAATGTAACACACCCCCCCCACTTCATAAGTATTGTGTACATTTTGTAATTACTTGTTTGTTTTACTATCACTTCTTTCAGCAATAAGAAGGGCACCTCCCCTTTCCGAGAGGAGAGATTTACATCTCACATAGTTGTGGCTGAAGTCCTAGTTGTGTAATCTATCGAAAAGCTGATTACATAATTTTCACCCAACACAATTGAATTTGAGTATAATACATTAAGAACAACAATAGATCTAGAAATGGATCTAACAATAGCTCAAAAGGAGAGGTTACACCATTTAAATGGACTGGTTGAAATCAAGATGGAGGCCATCCATCACACTGAGATAGTACAAAAGTAGAGGAAAAAGTGGCATTACCAATAAATCAAAATAAAGGAATTTAATGTAGGAGATTGGGCCTTATTATATGATTCAAGATACAAGGATTTCAAAGGAAAAATCCAATCCAGATGGTTAGGACCTTGTGAGATCAGCCAAGTCTTTCCTAATGGAGCACTACAATTGCATACAATAGATGCAATGAGGTTCTCACTCCTGGTTAATGGACATCGATCGAAACTTTATAAGGAACCAGTACATAAGGAAGATTCTATTTTTCTATATTTCAGCAGTATGCACCTCACAATGATCACGATACATGTTCTGAAACACAGTAATTCCTTAGCAGTAGCAATTGTAGACAACTAAAAATGGTTTGGAGAATCTAATTAATTAAATACGACTTATTTGATTAATTAATCCTAAATTCATCTACTTAGTAAATAAATAGAAATATTTATTTCTATTAAGTTCACTATTAATTCTTCTATTTTATCATATTATTTTCCTCTTAATTAAATAAACAAAATTAAATACTTTGTTTTATTTAATTATTATCATTATTATTTCTTCTATACTTTATCCATCAATTCTATCTTAAAATTAAATACTTTGTGTTATTTAATTATCTCATCATATTTCTTCTTAATTAAATATATCCTAAAATCTTTAAATTAATTATCATATTTCTTCTATTTAATTTAATAAACAACTTTTACAGTTTGTTTTATTAAATTATTTATCTTTCTTTTTGCTAATTTAAATAAACAAAAAATATTTAAATAATGCATAAATCAAATCCCTCTATTCACTCACCAATAAAATTAGATTTTTTTAAATCTAATTAATGCAACTGTCATTCATGGGAAGAGCCTCGGGGACAAACCTATAGGCAATCCTCTCAATATTCTGCCTCAAATCTTTCCTCTCATCTTGCCTAGTGTTTTCATGGGGAGGAACAATCCTCCATGATCAAATCCACCTTCTCATCTCATACCATTCAAATCTCCAGATTGAATCTCAGCCTCTGTTGTGTTATCCCTGTGCAAATTTGTTGTCAAAAATCTATATATACAGCCTTCTGAAGCATCAAAATCATTCGAGAAGATCCGAGAATCATCATTCTTTATGCCAAGGACATCATCCTTTATGAGAATCTATATATCAAGAAGCATTTTTAGTATCATCATAGCATCATGGCATCAGTAGATTTCATATCACGACAGCAGCATAGTTTATTTTTACTGTAGCTTTCATCCATTAGGCTTCATTTACAGTAGCTTCATATCATCTAGAATTCATTAGAAATAATTACATCATAGCATTTAGCATCCATTCCATTCTCTAGATAGGCATTTTAAACAGTTACGATGCTTACAAATCTGAGAGCTTCTATAATTTGATAAATCTTTGGAGATAGGAGACAATGAGACACTTTCAGGATTTTATCTGTTTAAATTAGTTTAATTGTTGATTAATCTTGATCTAATGTTTCATTAAGAGGTGTATTTAATTGTAGTTTGTTTACATTTTTCGTTTGGGCTCTAAAATTTGAACAAGTGGTTTCTGTGTTTGAATGGTTGATAGGCATATGCTCTCCCCTTAACTGGGTGATCCAGAAAGCCAGACTCATCCTTTTTATGCATTTTTCAAAATATTTATTACATCCTTTAGAAGGCCTACCATAGTGGGAAAAAGTACTCACCCTACAGGAACAACCTAAGTGGGTTCAAACCAAAGCCAAGTTTTTCCACCCCACTATAAAATTTAAAGCAAATCTAGGGAAAGCCACTTTTTTTGGAAGTGTGCAAGATAACCATCCCTCAAACCTTTGTTCTAAAGGTTGGGAGGTCTCCAGGGGGAGTCTATTATTGCCTCTCTAAACGGAAACCCTTTCTAAGAACCTAGTGTAGTATCCAACTAAGTCAGTAACCAGACATTGTAATACTCGCAGTGCAAGGGGAGGGAAGAATCTGCCCCCAAGACACTCACCATATAATTGCCAAGGACTATTTGCTTAGGGGATCCAGTATCCACTTCCATCACTCTGAGTATGCACCTGGAAAAGACAAAAACACGGGTGCCCTCTAGAGGGTGACATGGTTGTGTGAGTCGACGTAATTTTAAGTTGTGGGCTATTGAGTATAACGATGACCTTTTCACTATTAAGAGTGAGTTTGTCTGAAGTGTCTTCTTGTTATCAAACTAGTAAAAGTAGGGCCATGCATGGTTCTTTTGAACATACACTATCTATTTAGATTATAACTCTTAAAAACAATTGTCTTCATTTGAGTTTTGTGTATTCCAAAAATCATTAAAATTCAAATAAAATATCATCCTAAAAAATACAAAATCATACATGATTAGAGATTGGAAAACCACTCAGTTTGTCAAAAAATATTTGGCCAAGAGAATCAGAAAACCCAAGAAAACACTTAGTTACAAGCATCTTTTGCAAAAATGACATTTCTTGTATCAGAATAGAAAGACATTGCTTCACCATAGAACATTCCTCCATAGGTTCCATGATTTCAATAGGGGTTACACTGATGATTATGTTGTAGAACCTTTGACTTCATGAGCCTATATTCAAAGAAGAGCTCTTTCATAGGAATCTAACCATAACCAATGCATTCGTCAATCCTCCATTCCACGACCTGCCATAGAATACTCCACTAGACCAGATCAGTTCTTATGGTAGACAAACTTTGAAAACTTTGTAGTTAAATGGAAAATATAGCGCTTCAAACCTCTATTTTAGCACTTTCAGCCTTTCTTTTAGTGCTTTAACCCTCTGTTTTAGCACTTCAACAATATATTTTGGCGCTTCTGAACAATCTTATAGTGCTTT
The DNA here is from genome assembly GCA_007258455.2 of Sequoia sempervirens. NCBI lineage: Eukaryota > Viridiplantae > Streptophyta > Pinopsida > Cupressales > Cupressaceae > Sequoia > Sequoia sempervirens. The sequence goes on along the minus strand of VDFB02000015.1, from coordinate 485,665,980 downwards.
TGTCACAACATATCAAACCACCAGGAAATTCCAGTATCAACATTTTAGCACTTTTACTCTCTGTTTTAGCACTTCCACAGAATAACATAGCGCATCTTATTTCTGTATTAGCGCTTTTACTCTTTGTTTTAGTGCTTCCACAGAATAACATAGCGCATTGAATTCTGTATTAGTGCTTTTACTCTCTGTTTTAGCGCTTCCACAGAATAACATAGCATGTCTGATTTTTGTATTAGCACTTTTACTCTCTATTTTAGCACTTTGTTATTCAGAAAGAACTGTCAGAACAACTGTCAGATAGACCAACTGCAGAAACATAATATTTTATCAGTCAGAAAGATTTTACAGACTAGACAGTGTCCTAACATCGTGAAACAAAGTAGGTTCTTACAAGTTAAAACTTTTTTACATGAAAACTAGATCTTGCAAAATACAAAAGTGTCAAAATCATCAAAACAAATCTTGGATTTGTGAGCCAAAGTTTCATCATCATGATTTTTGACATCCTATTATCATGAGACAAAAAGACCCAGTAATCAGGAATTTTTAAGTTAGCCTCATCAATAGAATATATCATTCTATTTTGGCTTCTTTTTGACACTAACACCACATAGAAGATCTAAGTTTAGTGAGGGAAAACAACAAAAACTTGTATGCCAATCTTAACAAGGTTGCAAAAGCAAAAACTCTGGGAAAAGGAAACCAAAAATCTAAACATGGTTGAAGAGAATCCTTTTTTTTGATACCAACAAGATGAGAACAATGAAATAACACAAGAGGATATACAACACACACAACAAGACCCAAATTTTCATAAATTTATGGAAAAGGTCTTAGAACAAGACATGGAGAAATACATCTTAATGTTAGCAAAGTTAGGTGCAAAACTTCTGAAAGATTTTGACATCAATCGGTTGAAGGAAACACCTAGAACTAATGAGATGGAACCAAATCATACTCAGGACACAAATCAAGTAGTAGCTTTAACAGCTCAAATGCAAATTCTACAACAACAGATTCAAAACATGCAAACAGGAACCACAAAAACATATTTGTTAAAGGACATTTGTCCTTACTCTTTTCATCCATGCGTGGATATGATACCCTTCCCAAGACATTGTGAGTTTCCTAAATACGACAAATACAATGGAAAATCAGACACAATTGACCATGTACGAGAATTTAGAACAATGAGCCTAGAATTTGTTCAAGAAGATACATACCTCATGAGGTTATTTCCTAGGATTTTGGGAGCCCATTGCATGGAATGGTTCTCAAAATTACAACCAGGGATAAGATCCTTTGAAGAATTGGTTAAAAAATCCATCTCTTAATTCTCTTTCAACATAACACATGACGTAACCATAAAGGATCTCTATAATCTAAAATAGAAAAATGGTGAGACATTTTTATCATTCTTACAACGATGGAGAAAGTTGTTTGCTAGGTATCCTCGATCTATACCTGAAGAGGAGAAGATTGAATTATTTATAGACAACTTAAATGATCAAATGAGTTATCAACTTGAATTACAATGTCCATCAACATTCGAAAAAGTAATTAAGAATGGGCTCAAAATCGAAGAAGCCCTAATCAAACAAGGAGTGATCAAGCACTATAGTGAAACATCCAACAATGCAAATCACTATGGAAACAATGAAAAACCAAAATTTTGGCAGAAAAATAGAAATACTAGAAATAATGAACCTACAACTGACAATGTAAAACCAGTATTCAATTTGACAGCGTCAACTATCAAAGCAAACCAAAATGAAAACAACAACCAAGACACAATCCAAAACAACACCAACAAAGGAGAATCATGACCATCATACCAAAGGCAATCAAATCGACGAAAATTCACCCAATTAGGACAAACCTTAGAATCGGCAATGAAAGAACTCATTGCGAACAAACTTATCACTTTACCAGAAGCTCGAAATTGGGAGCCAAAGGTAAAACCATCATGGTGGAATGATGCAGATTATTGTAATTTCCATAAAAATAGAGGACATAATACAAATGACTGTATGCAACTAAAACACCTAATACAAGACTTGATTGAAGCCAAGAAGGTGTTTGTTGAAGGGCCTCAGACAAATAATGATCACAGTGCATTTATCAATCCATTACCCAACTATGAAAAAGGAGAGCCTTCTTCTTCTAGTGGTAAGGGAAAAAGTATAAACTATGTCTATGACACCACCATTCTTTGTCTTTCCGAAGTAGAGAAAAATGACATTGACACTCAAAAGGGTAACACAAACGACAATAACATTGAATCCTTGAATATGAGAAAAAGCACTGGAACATTTGATAATCAAATCAATGTTTTAAAAATAAGGGAAACACAAGATCATCCACTAGTCAACATAACGACAAGAGGACAATCTAGGGTAATATTGAAAGGAATTTCCTCCAAAAATAATGCTCCCCCATCACATCAATACAATATCATTGACCAATTACAAAAGATACCCACGCAAATATCCATTTTAGAACTTCTCAAAATTTCACCATCACACAAGGAAGTTTTAGAACAAGCTCTCATTGCTACAATGGTACCTAATAATTTGGATGTTCGTCAATTCCAAGCTATGGTGGGACATCTCACCACACCTCATTGTTTATCGTTCTCTGAACAAGATGATGTATCTATACATCACCCACACAATGCAGCCTTGCATATTGAAGTTCTCATCCATAAACACCATGTTAAGTGTGTTATGATAGATGGAGGAGTTGGTCTAATTATTTGTACCTTGAATCTAATTCATGCACTAGGATATTCTGACAACGCCATTGACACCAAAAGAAAAATAACGATAAAGGCATATGATGAAGAGGAAAGGTCTTCCAGAGGACTTATCATACTTCCAATCCAGGTAGGACCGATTGTCAAAAACATTGTTTGTCAAGTGTTAGACAGAGATCTAACATACAACATACTATTGGGTCATCCATGGATCCATGACATGCAAGCAGTACCTTCAACATACCATCAATGTCTAAAATTTCTAGTAAATGGACAGGAAGTCACCATATCAGCTGACAACAACAATCCACAGATTTGTAGCATGTTGAAAGCAACTCAAGACACTCTGATACCTCATAACCGAGAAGTCAATACTTCCAATTCATCTACTAAGGATATCCAACCCAATTTTATATCTAAATGGGTTGAGAAAAAGAATCTAGAGAAGGAAATAACTGTCACAGACACATCAAAAGCCAAAGGTTCTATCAATGAATTATCACAACTTTCAGAAAAGGTTCAGATAAAGGAAGAGGGTGTTGGAGAAAATTCTTTTGAGCAATCTTTATGCCTATCACAGTTACTCCCATCACCGAAAACATATGGACAGCCCATATTAAAATCTCCAAAATCATCACAACCCATCACAACTCTCAATGAAGGGTTCATAAAAGCAGGTACACTCGAAGAGGAGTCCGAAGACAAAGCCATTCTCAGTTGGCTATACAAAGATGAGGAAGCATCATCATCAGCAAGTGTCAACATCAAAACAGATCAATATGGAAAAGGGAAGGCTATTTTAGAGAAAATGGGTTACAAAGGTCAAGGACCAATTGGCAAGAGAAAGGATGGTATTGTTGAACCCATTCAGCCTCTCACGTTACAGCCAAAAGACAAAATAGGATTAGGCTACAAAACTGAGCAAAAAGATGAAGAGACCCAAAAAGCAGTAGAAAGGATACTACAAATGAGAGATGGCTCTGGCACAGACTCAAATGAATATGAATGGGATCATCTATCAGCTACATCATATACTAATAAAGAGATTGATATTATCCAAACATATACACCCTTACGAGAGGAGGGACAAGGCTCGGGAATTAGAACATTTCTTATCGGATCAACAAATATTGGTAACTCAAGCGAGGACGATCAGACATCGAGTGAGTCAGAAAACTTGGAGGTGAGTACCATCATAAACCTTGAACATCCTACAAATAACTTTGACCATCTAGCCGTCATGACACTTACAACAGTTGACCTTGTCCAATCTGATGACTTGTTACCATTAATACACCCTGAACTGATTGACTGGGAACCCATCGAACCTAGCCTTATACCAGTTTTTTCAAATAATAACACCATCATAAATTATCTATGCTGTGACAAAACTAATACAAGTACTATCCATAACACTCATATCGATACTTTACATTAGGAGGGTGTCAAATCTTTCAATTGCAAAAATGATAACAGGGAAAATAAATCTAATGATGAAAACCTCTCTAAGGCACCATTAGTTTTTGAAAAGAGAAAATTAAAGAACGTATCCAACAGCAAAAACCTTTCTGAGGCACTGAAGGATGAAAGATTTGACACTCTCCCAAAACACTATCATGATAGGTCATTATTACTGGTAGAGCCAACACAGTCTATAAATCTGGGAACATCTGAAGAAGCAAAGATCTTACATCTAGCAGCATCCATGACAGAACAGGAAAAGCCAGCATTCACAAGATTTTTTGAGCAAAAACAAATAAATTTTTCATGGTCTTATTCAGACATGCTAGGATTGGATCCACAACTTCTAATGCATCATTTATCACTACCAAAGGGAATCAAACCAGTCAAGCAAAAATTGAGAAAGATGCACCTCCACATCGCCCTTTTGGTTAAAGCTGAACAAAAAAAATTATTAGATGCAGGCTTTATCAGATCCATAGATTATGTAGAATGGATCTCAAACATTGTGCCAGTATCCAAACCTGATCATAGCATTAGAATATGCACAGATTTTAGAGATTTAAACAAGGCATGCCCAAAGGATGATTTTCCTTTGCCCAGCATTGACATAATTGTTGACCTAATGGCAGGACATGCCATGTTATCTATAATGGATGGCTTCTCAGGATACAATCAAATCAAAATATCACCTGAGGATCAAGAAAAGACGGCATTCACTTGCCCTTGGGGAACATTCTACTATAATTTCATGCCTTTTAGATTGAAAAATGTGGGTGCAACATATCAGCGAGCAATGATCGCAATATTTCATGATATGATGCATATTTTCATGGAAGATTATGTGGATGATATCTTAGCAAAATCACACACTAGGGAAGGACATCTGGAAATACTTGATAAGATCTTCACTAGAATAGAAAAATTCAATGTAAGATTGAACCCAAAGAAGTGTATCTTTGGGGTGACTTCAGCAAAACTTCTTGGTTATATAGTTTCAAAAAAGGGTATTGAAGTGGATCCAGCTAAGGTTAAGGCAATCATGGAAATGCCACCACCTAAAAACATCAGTCAATTAAGGTCCCTACAAGGTAGGTTACAATCCATCAAGAGATTTATCTCACAGCTAGCACATAAGAGTCACCCATTTAATCATCTACTTCATAAAAATGTTTCATTCAAATGGGATCATAACTGTGAAACAACTTTTGACCAGATAAAGCAATATTTGGTGACACCTCCGATACTCATGCCACCCATAGCAAAAAGACCACTATTACTCTATATTGCAACAACTGAAATATCTTTAGGGGCTCTATTAGCACAAGAGGATTCTGAAGGAAAAGAACAAGCAATTTACTACATCAGTAGGACTCTCAACGAATATGAAATAAACTATACATTCATAGAAAAGGCTTGTTTAGCAGTAGTATTTGTAACTCAACAATTACGACACTACATGTTGACTCATACAGTTAGGCTCATAGCAAAAATAGACCGATTAAAATACTTACTCAGTAAAGCTGCACTAATAAGAAAACTGGCAAAATGGGTCATGATATTAAGTGAGTTTGATATCCAATATGTTGATAGGAGAGCCATCAAAGGACAGGTAATAGCAGATCAACTAGTTGAAGCTCCATTATAGGATCATCAACCAATGCACATTGAATTTCCAGATGCTGACATCATGAATATAACAACTTAACAATGGAGATTATACTTTGACGGATCATATACACAGAGAGGAGCGGGGGTAGGAATTCTATTTATAACACCTTAAGGAAACACTATTCCCAGATCTTATTGGTTGATGTTTCCATTCACAAACAATATAGCTGAATATGAAGCACTGATTATAGGCATCAAAATAGTTATTGAATGGAAAATCATAGAAATACAAGTGTATGGGGACTCACAACTTGTCATTTATCAAGTAAATAACGAGTATCAAACAAAAGATGAGAAGCTCATGCCTTATAAGCAAATGATGGATGATCTAAAGAAATACTTCATGGATATCAAGTTTGAGCAAATACCATGGGCAAAAAACAAAGTTGCAGATGTCATGGCAACAATTGCATCTCTTTTGCAATTACCAGAATAGAAAGGTCGATATGAGTTTATGGTTGAACAAGTATCTAGTCCAGCATATGATAACCCTGATTCATAGACCATATGCCACATACCCAACATCCAACCATCACAATATGGAGAGATCTATACTTACCTCAAAGACAACATTCTTCCTCTTGACCTCTCTAGAAACCAAAAACGTAACTTTATCCGTCAATCAACAAGACATACATTAATCGATGACATCCTTTACCGTCGAGGTTTAGATGGTACTCTTCTCTGGTGTCTGGAGCATCATGAATCTAAAACATTCTTACGAGAGGTCCATGAAGGTATTTGTGGGACACATTCAAGTGGGCTAACCCTAGCTAAGAAACTCCTCTGTTTAGGGTATTACTAGTTGAATATGGAGAAGGAAGCATATCAATATGATAAAAGATGTCAAAAATGTCAGATTCATGGTAATCTAATTCATGCGTCGGCACAAGAATTACAACCATTCACATCCACATGGCCCTTTTACAAAATGGCCATACATCCTTCTTCATCAAATGGCCACAAGTTCATCATTACCACAACAGAGTATTTTACAAAATGGATAGAAGCAGTTCCTTTGACAACTGTCACTGGAAAATAGATTTCATCATTTATACTCAACTATCTCATCTGTAGATATGGGGTACCTCAATCCATTATTTCAGATAATGGAAGGCCTTTTAAAAATTAGGACGTCCAGGAATTATGTGAACAATTCCATATTCAACATCGCTTTTCAACACCATACTATCCACAGGGAAACGGACAAGCAGAAGCCTCAAACAAGACAATCCTGAAAATACTAAAGAAGACAGTAGATGATGGTGGACGTGATTAGCATGTTTAGTTAAATCCTGCATTATGGGCCTATAGAACCAACATCAAAACACCAACAGGAGCTACACCATACGCCTTGGTGTATGGATCAGAGGCCATTCTACCAATTGAGATAGAAATACCATCACTCCGTGTATCACTAAAAGGGCTCATAGAAGATGAGGATTATAGAATTTCAAGGCTACAGGAGCTGGAGTTACTAGATGAACTTCGTCAACAAGCAATAAATCATTTGAAAGCCTACCAACAAAGAATGTCAAGAAGTTACAATCATAGGGTAAAACCTAGAATTTTTCAAGTTGGTGACTTTGTCCTAAAAGAAAACCCTAAAAATCAGCAAGATAGAGAAAAGAAAGGGAATTTTGAACCTAATTGGTTAGGTCCTTTTGTTATCATATCAGTGTATGGCTCAGGAGCATATCAATTGTCTACACCCGAAGGGGATCTATTTGATGAACCTATCAACAATATCCATCTCAGGAAATTCTATACCTGAATCACTTAGTGCATGAATTAGTTTCTGAAAATGGTTACCTTGATGAAAACCTGGCAAATAGGCATCCTGGTGACACAAAAATACAAAAATCAAAAAGACAAAAAAATACAAAAAATTCAAAAAAAAAAATGAATGAAAAGATGCAATAAAAACAAATAGTGAAAACCTGGAAACAGGCACTATTTGTGATTTGAATCATCTCTCCCATCTATTTAGACACATGTCATGGTTGTCACTTTCACTATCATTTTACATCCATTATCATATCACATCACATGGTCGTGTCTCACCCTGGCCTGGGGGCAACATCTGAAGATCATTGGGGGCAACATAAATCTTGAGCTTCACAAAATGGACAAAAAGCAACAAAAAGAGTGATCAAAACACAACCCAACATGAATAATCAATCACCATCGAAAACACATTGAACTTCCATATCATATTAGAAAATCGAAAACAAACACAAGTCAAAAAGTCAGTCTCAGAAAATCCAAAAGAAACATAAGTCGATGTCAGTCGAACTACGTGGTTTCTGCGTCTATAACGTAGGCAAGGCTAACCTTTGATCAGCCCCCGAGGCCCCTAGGATAGGTCTTTTGGTTAGTTTTGATCCAAAATCTTGAAAAACACAAAAACATCACAAAATCAGGATGGATGATCTAATCTGAATAAATGATTGAATACTATAAGAAAATGAAAGATATGTTGTACTTTTGATCAATGTTATCATTTCTTTGGAGCAACTCAATGATGTATTGAACTAGAGAAGCTAGGAAGAAGAAATGGTATTTTCTTTGTTTGTTTTCTGTGAATTAATCATAATTACTGTGTGAATCATCATGGGAAGTGCTCTACAAAGTATCATGGATGACTTTCCAATTCACATAGGAAAGTGGTTAATTCTTGTCTGTTTTACACAAGAAATACTCAAGTCATCTTGGTTTAATTATACCTTCATGCTTGTGTTCACTTGCAATATCAAAAATCATGAAAGTAGTACTCAGGTCATCATGGTCTAACTCATACCATCAATGCTTGTACTCACTTTCAACATTTTAAAAGCTCTATGATGATACAAAGCACAAAAGTACTATTAATATGCCAATGCTTGCATATGTAGATCTGCATGGTTAAATTAGATTGCATTCATATTAGTTTTGCAGCTGAATTAAATAGATTTTTCACATCGACTGATGATATCTATATCGACCTGCACCAGATGTAGAATCATGTCCCACGTCTTTGGGAAGAACTCTAAAATCCTCCTATGATCATAACATATTGCAAATCAGCAATATTATCAATCAATCAGTCTATCAATCTATTCGGCTCTGGTGATACTTTGATCAAATATCATGAGTGACTATCATTGAACCTCGCCTATCATGAGGTCAATCAATCATCAAACTATCATTGATCCTCACCTATCATGAGGAAAATCATCAACCTATCATTGATCTTCACCTATCATGAGGTCAATACATCAAATCAACCTCGCCTATCATGAGGTCAATCATCAAGCATCATTGAACCTCACCTATCATGAGGTCAATACATTAAATCAACCTCTCCTTTCATGAGGTTCATCAATCAAACTATAATTATTCCTCACCTATCATGAGGATAATTATCATCACTCAATCATCAGACCTCGCCTATCATGAGGTTGAACATCATCTAGTTGATTAGGAGCATCAAACAATATCGAATCAAAGGCAGACATGATTGAAAATCATCAAACACAAGGAGGCAAAGCAGGGCCACTTTCTTCATCAATTATTAGGAGATAAATTATTTCATCATCAAATCTTCATCAAATCTATATCAAATCATAAAAAAAATAAAAAATTCCAAAAAATCAAAAAAATCAAAAATTTATTAATTTATCTCCCAAGGGGGCATATATCCATCAATCACCTGAAAAAAATGTTTGGGGCATTCTGAAAAATTTCTCGTCGATACTAGCAACAGCAGCACAAAATTTTCTTTGAAGCAATGTGTAAACACATCACTTCAAAGAGGGGAAAAATGTAGACACCTAAAAATGGTCTAGAGAATCTAATTAATTAAATACGATTTATTTGATTAATTAATCCTAAATTCATCTACTTAGTAAATAAATAAAAATATTTACTTATATTAAGTTCACTATTAATTCTTCTATTTTATCATATTATTTTCCTCTTAATTAAATAAACAAAATTAAATACTTTGTTTTATTTAATTATTATCATTATTATTTCTTCTATACTTTATCCATCAATTCTATCTTAAAATTAAATACTTTGTGTTATTTAATTATCTCATCATATTTCTTCTCAATTAAATAAAGATATCCTAAAATCTTTAAATTAATTATCATATTTCTTCTATTTAATTTAATAAACAACTTCTATAGTTTGTTTTATTAAATTATTTATCTTTCTTTTTGCTAATTTAAATAAACCAAAAATATTTAAATAATGCATAAATCAAATCCCTCTATTCACTCACCAATAAAATTAGATTTTTTTAAATCTAATTAATGCAACCGTCATTCACGGGAAGAGCCTTGGGGACAAACCTACAAGCAATCCTCTCAATCTTCTGCCTCAAATATTTCCTCTCATCTTGCCTAGTGTTTTCATGGGCAGGAACAATCCTCCATGATCAACTCCACCTTCTCATCTCATACCATTCAAATCTCTAGATTGAATCTCAAACTCTGTTGTGTTATCCCTGTGCAAATGTGCTGTCAGAAATCTATATATATAGCCTTTTGAAGAATCAAAATCATCTGAGAAGATCCGACAATCATCATCCTTTATGCAAACTTACTCTGCATGAATTAGTACTCAAGCAACCAAGCAATCATTTAGCATTAGCATTTTTAGTATCATCATCGCATCATGGCATCAGTAGATTTCATATCACGGCAGCAGCATAGTTTCTTTTTACTGTAGCTTTCATCCATCAGGCTTCATTTACAGTAGCTTCATATCATCTAGAATTCATTAGAAATCATTACATCACAACATTTAGCATCCATTTCATTCTCTAGATAGGCATTTTAAACAGTTACGGTGCTTACAAATCTAAGAGCTTCTGTAATTTGATAAATCTTTGGAGATAGGAGACAATGAGACGCTTTTAGGATTTTCTCTGTTTAAATTAGTTTAAATGTTGATTAATCTTGATCTAATGTTTCATTAAGAGGTGTATTAAATTGTAGTTTGTTTACATTTTTCCACACTTATAGCAACATATATACCAAGTCCTTCAGGTGATTTAGAGATTGAGCTACATAGCTCAATCCCTGAGATCACTTAGGTTTAATTTCTTATTCCATCTCACATGTAAACACAACACAGTTACAATGATGTACATACTATTTCCAGAGGGACCTATCTTATATACAACTATCAACATTTAGTAAGGGTCTTATTGTAGTAGGGACCTATAGCATAATAGTTTTCAACATACAAAAAGGGACTTGATACCGAAGGTACCCGTAATGTCATCTAGCAAAAAAATAAATCAAATCAATTGGCACCACATTAATTGCAATTCATGCATTTTCACCTCAAAATTCTCACATACAGTAACCATCTTATCATAATAAGTACCTGCAACATGCCTAACTTATTTCCTACTACCAATTCAAATTTTAAACATTTGAACTATCACATCACCAACTATTATCCATCTATTCTATTTCATTACCTTGTGTCTGCCACCTCACCATTCATTCACCTGCAATTACTTCTAGTCACATCAAATCATATTGTGGATACATGCTATTCAGCTCACATGTGCAATGTTTAGTTAGTCATCTTCAAAAGGTACGTAAGGTACACTATCATAATTATCATAGATTTCTTAAATATTTCATTATGTATTTCATATTAAATTAAGCATGAAATATATTTATAACATTTATTTCCATACTTTCTAATCATACCTTCACCTATCACAAGTTGAAGTGAGGTCATTTCAAACCTTAAGTTGAGGGGAGGGTACAATATTAGCCAGTTTTTTCATTTTTCGCCACCTAAAACCAAATGCAAACAACATATATAACATGCAAACCCTTTTGTCCTAAAAATTACACCTACTTTTTGCTGATAGTTTCAATATCTAATTCCCTAATCCTATGATCTTAAGCTAACTCAAACCCAAAACCCATTTTTAAGCTCAATTGAGCTAATACAAAGAAGAAGGGGAGTTGCAGTTACAATGTGGTAGTGAAAATGTACGAGGAATTATCAAAGTAAGAGAAGGGTTTGAGGGTGGTGAAGTGAAATTGAGTTGAATTTTCAAGGTTAACACATTGAGCAGAGGTAAAATAGGTTCATAATTGGAGGTGACGTTATTAGGAGAGAGTCGCCAGCTCATAAGTAGATACTAGAGAATGAAATGTCAATATTGCCTATCTTTACAACAGTGGGTTGGCTCGATTATTTTCTAAAGCTGAAAAAATTTGACAATGACATAGCAAGAATATTTGCAACCACATTGGAGCATGATGAAGCAATGGTAAAAGGGTTGTCAATAGATGAATCTGAAGTTTCCATAGCATAGGTATCTGGGCTACCTAGGACTAGAGCAGAGTTTCCAGTTAGGGTAGATGTAGTGGTTGCAAGAGAAGAATTCTATGAGTGAGGAGAAAATTTGGATTCATCATCACAAGGTACAAATATACTTTCTCTTCCATGGTTTTGGGCCAACTATGCTTCCTATATCATCAGATACCTTACTTGTGATGGTAGACAAAATCTTTTGTATACTGTACATTTCAAATTGCTTAGTCACCTTTCCCATAATAGGCTAGTAAATGTGCCAAATTTTCCTTATAATATGCTAAAAGGATGGCATCTGAGTATCAGAGGAAACAGAGTGACACGGCCTTATCACATCACTGTTTGATTTCCCTATTAGTAAAAAGAAGCTTGAGAATTCAGTACCCATAGGTAACCTGGGAAGATTTTGTGAAATGTGAAGATATCAACAGTTTACTTGAGGCACCTATAGTACCTGAAGCTTTAGAGCCACTTGAGCTAAACCTACAAGAGAAAGTTCCCTATCTCACCTACGGCTTCACCTACCCATAGCTAAGGTGAGCCCGAGGAGCACAATGTGCCAAATTCTAGGTCACGAGTAGTGGAAGAAACCCCATCTTCCCCAAAACCACCAAAACCCCATAACAGAAGAGGCAGTACATCCACAATATCCACACCTTCCAAAACACGGAAGAAAAAGAAGGATGCTCAAAAGAAAAAGAATGATGTTGAGAAGGAGAAACCTACACCTAGGCATTTAGGTTGATTGAAAAAGCAAGGTGGTATGAGGGGGAGTGTGGAAAAACCTGAAGAAGAGGAAAAGGGCAAAGAATGGTAGGAGGAAGATATGATGTTGGTTGAGATAGACTTTGAAGGGAAGGGAAATATCCCTGGAAATGTGCATACACCTATGAAGAGGAAGAGATATGTGTCTACCACTTCATATTCAGATTTAGAAGATGTGTATGTTGCCAAGAAAACATAAAAGAAAACCCTAGATAGTCATACTTATGAAGACTATGATTGTACAAGGGGTGGTAATGAGTAGCTTTTGGAAACAAAGGAAATATTTATAGAAGATAGAAATTTTAGGAAGGAGCTTTAGGAAGATTTGAATAGAATTAAACATTTGAAATAACTAGTGCAAAGTTATGAAAAGAAAGACAAGGAAAGGGAGAAAAAAATATAAGAATTAGAAGAAAATTTGCAAACATATGGCCATGGTGCAAAGTTGGATCTATTGGCACAATTGGCCACTACCAAAATAGGGGATGGATAACTTGCACTGCCAAATCAAAGACCTCCTCCCATAAAAACTCCAATTCACCATACCACTTTGTCTCTTGGTTATCAGCTATGGAAGGTGACTGATGAATTTGCATAGGAAAAAGAAAAGTGGAAGAAAGAAAAAGAAACTTTGATTGTATAACATGATAAAGTTTTGGAAGGAAAAGAGATTGAGCTAAGAAGATTAGCAGAAAAATTAGAAGAAGTGGCAGATAAAGTTGCTCAAATCATAAGATGTAGACCTCCAGCAAGAATGTATGCACTATTTTTGCAAGAAAACTTTTTGAGTTTTCAGTTTAGTAGGCTAATCAATAACCAATCAGTTGGGATGAGCAAGAAATTTGAGTTTCTTAATGTTTTTGTTGATTCTACACTAGAAGAGAAAGATCAATTATGTGAATACTATTTGCACAACTATGTGGTGTCAGATGAAATAGAGTGGAATCTTCTAATGTTTGTAGGGGATGTCCAGGTAATGGCACTAGCGTCTTATTATAGAAATGAAATCAGTTGCTCTCCCAATAAGGAAAGAGTCTAAAGACCCTGATGCACTTATAGATGAATGGTTGAAACTCATGGATCATAAAGGTGTAGGAAGAAATATTATGAAACTAAGAACAGAGGATTATACAAGAATGCAAACATTAGTTGTGGGCTTGGGTCAGCAATGTTACAGTTATATGCAAAATAGATGGAAAATATTGACCCTAGAGTTGTAGAGAAAGGAACCTTACTCAGTATAAAATTTTACCACCATGCTTGAGATGGTACGTAGATACATGAAAATTGGTGCTGACATAGGAATTCACTGGGTACCACTCACATTTCAGCCACCTATGCTACTATATCTAGTTCCACATTGGACCGGGCAAAAGGGTGAGGAGTGTGAGAATGCTGGGATCATCTGAATGAGACAACTTGCAGCTTACAGAGGTTTATACTTAAAGAAAATCAAGGGATTTGATGTTGTTATGGACCCCAGGGAGATCACCCTACATTATAATCTATACCCCTAGTGTTTTTCTTGAGGACAAGCAAAACTATAGTTTGGGGGAATGATGGGTTCACTTATTAGCCTATTTTTTGTTGTTTTTATGCATACTTTTAGAAAATAGTCCTATGCTATGCTATCTTTTCATGCTTATTATACAACCTTGGACCTAAATTATAATAATGGAAATATAGTTATGACATAGTAGCATTGCATGGTTTATATGTGAGTATGTATGAAATGTGGTTGGAATTATGTGTTTAATCATGGTAGTTAGCTTTGTGTATATGTTTTGTGGATTAACCTCTTACAACCCAAGAAGATAATGTAGCCTACAACAAAAGGACTTGGATAGCAAAATAGGGTAAGTACCAGATCAAGTTGAGTGTAATAACTACCATGTGGAGGCACCTAATGGAGTTAGTTGTTCATCATTATGATAGTTAATAAGGCATTGAGAAGAAGAATTCTTTTGTTGATAGGATTCTTGATGACTATTCGTGTGTTTTACGTGCAAATCTATTTTGCAAAGTTTTAATTATATTATAACTCTTGTCTCTTTTCAGTTATAGTTTGAACAATTCAATATTAACTATATAGTCTAATATCTAGGAGTTGTAGTTAATGATTTTAGTTAGGAGTTGTGTTTAGAATAAACTCCCCTGTGCTTGTATATAGCTGGTGGTTGAGTCCTTAGACAGTTAGTTGATTCAATATTTTGTTATCAGTTACTTTTCAATTTCAGTTATCATCTACAAACATGTTGATTATTCAAAAATGATTTCCTTGAATACAATATGTGAGGAAGATTTTTGTAATATTTTATGATGCATAATGAATGAAGTTCAATTTCATATGAATGCCTAGAATCTGAAGATTTAGATTTGGTTTTAGTTAATTGAAGACAACCACATGAGAAAGCCACTCAAGGTAGCTGTTCTTCACTATATTTCAAGTTGTTTATTTATGTTTAGTAGTTATTTTTGTTTATCATTACTTCATAAATTGCATGCAATTTAGAATGGATTCTCATATTTTTATTATCAGTAATGAATGTTCATGAGCATGAATGAATTTAGTTAACTTGTAGTACTTTGGAGGTTAGAATAATTTCAATTACTAGTCTTGATCAATTTTGAGTTAGTTCAGTAATTCTTTGTTAGCAGCAATTCAATTACAGATTAAGTTATAGGCACCCATAGCCATTAGTGCTAGTTTGCTTCTTTCACTAATATGAAATTATGTGATTTTCTAGCAAGTAGAATACCTTAAATAGGATAACCTAGGTAGCCTCAGGTCTCTGAAGGCACATATAGTGCAACACCATCACAAGTTTACAAACCTTGGTTGAAAAATTAATGAAGTCTTTACAATATTGAGTGGACTGTTCAACTAGTCATACCTCTGAATTGTGTGGTTTCTACCAAGTTTACAAGACACTAGTTTAGACTCTATGTACATTGTAATACATATCCTATTTTCCAATCTTCCCCTTCTAGCATATCATAGTAATGATGAACTAGATGAATTGTTAGATCAGCCCAAAATGGAGACACAAAAACAGATGGCCATTGTTGAGCAATAAGAAGCTTAATTAGAAATAAATAGTATGCTTCTTGATAGGATGAATGTGTATAAATAGTATGATGTACAAAATTTTGGCATGAGTTATTTAGATGAAGAAACATATGATATTGATCAATATCCTTGTCCTCCTAAGAGGTCATATAATAAAGAATTTAAACATAAGAAGACCTATTATATCACCTTAAATGATAATTACAATAAATTATTGCAAACATTAGATTGTGGGAAGCTCCATTTTCCATCCTCAACATTCCAAATACCCTTTCAGTGAGTAGAGAGGAAGATATTCCTTATGAGGAGGATTATTGTCAATACTATGAAGAAGAGGATGATCAATATTATGCATTAGGATATGACTATAAATCAAGAAGATGATTATAGTGGCTATGATGCAGTTGATTTGGGTTTTCAAGATATGCATAATTTTGATCAAGAAAAATATGAGTTTTCAGCTCACAACACAAAACACCCTTAGGAACTCACTTATTCATCCCTATATTACAAGATACCATGTGAAGATATTAAATCCTAATTGCATGTAATAGTGGTGCAAGAAAGAAATGAGTACCAATTGAGAGTTAAAAATGTGTTTGCACTAAATAATGATATTGTTGTTACATCAAAGGAAATTTCCATGGGAATAAATCAGAAATAACAATGGGAAAAAGATAAGGTTAATGACAATAATTTTGTGAAGAAGGTGATAGAGAGAAAGAAGTATCCAATGCAATAGTGGATAATGAAGAAGGGTGCTAGTAGCTCATGAAATTGAAGTTCCAAAAAGATCAAATATTGATGACGAGGAAACAATATTTCCAACCCAACCAATAGAAATGAAATGTATGGATAAAGAGGAATATGTGTATACAATTTGATCATTAATTGAAATAGTTCATGAAAATTATTGTGTGGAGTATGTACATGTTTATGATATCAAGGGTAAAAAATAAACTATTTTCTTGTTGGAAGTATTTTTGTCCCTTTTCCCTATTATTGATAATGAAGCAACTAATACTTGTTTGCATGAGAGTGACATAGACATGATTGTACCTAGTGAGGGGATTGTTGGAATAAATTATAGTACAATAAATGATTTTTTATCTTGGAGACCTTTCCCTTAAAGAGTGTCAAGATGGTTATCATGTGGATGCATATGAGAACCTATTTATTTGGTGTAAAAAAAATGTATTCCTCATGCAAAGTGTGCTTCAATAAGGTCACTAGATATTGTTGTTTCTATGATTGAAGAAGAGATGCATCATGGATCTAATTTTAAAAACATATATGACACCAAAAACTACCTAAATGAGTTTGAAACAAAGATACAATTTAAAGAATGTAATTATTTGCATGAATTGTCCCATGATGATGATTGTTCTACTTGTAGACACTTAAAAAATGTCCTAAATGGTATTACACACTTGAATATGATATATTAACATCATTTCATCCTAAATCCCATCTTCTTTTTGCTTGTTTGATTAAATTAACCTAGTTATTTAATCAAATGCATCATTTTCACCTATTAATCTAATTGAACTAATTGGGTTAATTCACCCCCCTCTCGCACTAACATTTCACCTTGTTTAAATTGAATAAATCAAATTATTTAATTTAAACCCTAAGTCCTCTCATTTAATTAAATAATCCTAAATTATTTAATTAAATGTCATTTGCACACCTTTTCATTAAATAAGTTAATTATTTAATGGATATCATATTATTCTCCATCTTGCACATTCAAATTTAGCTTTAATTAACTAAATTGCTAATCTCCCCTCCAATCCACTTGCATAGGGAATATTCCAAAATAATATTCTCTTATTTGGCTCCAAAAAGGGAATTATTTCTTTCAAACAAACTTTGTAACAAAATTTCAAAGTTGTTACAAAGTGTGTTTGTTTGAATCATTCTTATCCCTTGATCTTTCCTTGATCCATGTGATCTTTGATTCTCATCCATTGATGAGAATCCTTGATCCATGTTTCACCCTTGCTTCAATATTGACCATTGATTGAACAAATCGATCTGAGCCATTGATTCTTCATTTGCTCTCCTATAAATACATCACCATTTGGAGAGAAATGGATCCATCTTTTGATGCAAAGTTATGCTATTAAAATTCATATTCACTTGCATCCATATTGAGCATCATTTAGCATTTTAGTTTAATATTCCCCCATATTTAGCTTAAGCATCCATTAATGGCTTCCATGTTAACTTAGTTTGTATCCATTTTATCATAGATTGCATCCATGGCTTCAATATTTGAATTTTGTTTCCATATAGCATAGATAGCATCCATTAATGGCTTCCATGTTAACTTATTTTGTATCCATTTTATCATAGATTGTGTCCATGGCTTAAATATTTGAATTTTGTTTCCATATAGCATAGATTCCACTCATTTTATCAAGCATTTTAGCATTTAGAACTCATATTTATCATGCTAAACTAGACATTTATCATGTTTTGTTCATATCCCATTGGTTTCATTGGTTCTTTTCAATAAAATCAATTGAAACAAGCTCATATTATCCAAGGGATTCGAAAGGGGTCACCATTCCACATTAATGTTATTGCAAGTATGAGCCAGTTTGGTGGTGTTGTCATTGATATCAACACAGTTCAGTATGTTGCAAATTGTACATGTATAGTTGAGATGCTTTTGAGATGTTGTGAGTACATGGAGCTATCTTTATGGTGTTGCAAATATGTTGGTTTGATGAGTTTCCAAGTGCTTTTGAGAAAATTAAATAAAGAGAATTTAGTGTTCAAAATGTGCTCCGGTATGTGCTTCGCATTTCTCTTGCATTGATCCTATGCTTGTGCGGATCTAAAGGTTTGTTAATGGTAGTCTCATGATGATATATGTTGAGTTTCAAATTTTTGTGAGATGGTACATGAAAGTTGTGTTCACCGATATGTGAACTGTCTGGAAAGTTTGATCTACTATGGACTGGGAGAAATGTTTCTACTTCGCAGTCCTCGACTGTTTTAATTTAGATCGTGCAGATCTGGGATATATCTTGTGAAGGTCTTTCCTATGCTTTGGCCAAGAGGTTTGGAGTTTGGTAATCAGGAAGTCATGTTTCAGTATTTTAGTATGAGTTTGCACTGTCTAGATAGACTATTGAAAGAAATTTAGTGATTGAAGCTTGTTGTTTTTGTTGCAGATCTGGAAGGTTCTGAGATGTATTCTCATGCATAATAAAGCATGTTGCAGCATCTGCATGTCATCTTCTTGTTGGGAAGTGTGTGCATCAATGTTTATCTATTTTTTCACTAGGTTTGCCCGACCTGGTGTTTACACTTCATTCGAAGAATAAAATTTAATTGAGGAAGCATGTAGGTGATTCAAGAAAATAATTTTGGTCCACTCTTATTCCTTTCCACCGCAAGAATTTTGAGTTGCCAACCTAATTTGAATTTATGAAATGTTGTTTTGTGGCTAACCTTGGTAAATGTTTCTAAGGTTGAGAATGGTATAAAATAAAGTTGTGAGTACCTTTAAAAATCTGCAAACACTATACTCAAACAAGGGTTAGTATCAACAAATCCTTCAAGAATACCCCTATGAAATACATTGCAAATGTTCCAAAATGCCACAAAAGATAAAAGAAAACCAAATGCATAATGAAAACACTCAACAAACTACCTATTCCATAGTTGGATTGGTGTCACTTGTGCTAGTGACCCTTTCCCAATCCTTGATAAAAGCTCAAATTGAAAATGCTATGAAGATGGTGGAGTGATGATGAACAAGATTAAATCTCAAGTGAAGAGAGTAACCTTGCATGAAATTGTGAAGATTGTGAAGGATTTGCTTGAGGATGATGCACCTATTTAAAGATTTTCAAAATGCCAAATGTTGAAGAGGGACCAATGTGGGATAAAAAATAAGCCAATGAGTTGAGGACACTTGTCATCATGTGATTAGTTGATGTGTGTGCAAGATTTGGGAAGAGTGCCCAAGAGGGGGAAATTTTGAATTCAAATTTGCAATAAATTTTGAGAGGGGGACAAGAAAGAAGAGCAATAAATGCCCTGTTTGACTTGTCATGTTGAAAGAAAATGAGTGTTTTAATAAATCAATAAAATTGATTTATTGTGCAAGTGGGATGGGATTAGCCTTAGATTAGGATTAGATGATGATCATGCTGATTTAATGCTGATTAACTGATTTGACTTTTTGGACTTTGGAAAATGATTTAAGATTTGATTTAAATAAGTCCGATTTATTTGATGAATGGAATATGATTATGCATGATGTAAATTTGACATGTCACATTTTGCCCTCTTTGAAGCAATGTACTTGTTAGTTGGTTCAAAATAAACTACAATTAAAAATTCATGATTTTAGGATGCCCAGTAATTGTTGTGCCCCTCAGAATCAGTGAAAATTCAGGGCTGAGGAATTCCGATCTCATGATATAGGGTTTCAAAATGGATGGTTGTGGATGGCGATGAAGCGGATGATTTCAAGATGCTTAGAATATAACAATCTCTTCAAAACCAAATTAAATGATGATATGATATGAGATGGATGAGATTGATGATGTGATACTGATGTGATTATACTGTGGTTGGATTTATGAAATGCTTAGACTAACAGTCTATTATGATGATGATACCAATGCAATGCATGTGAAATGATGATATTTCCTATATATGATATAGAATGATATGTGGTATCACGGACAGTTTAGTGATGGTTTGGATGGGATGGATGCATGATGAATTAAAATGGATGCATGATGGACTATTCATGATGCAATGCTAGCGTGGAAATGAGATGATGACAAAAGGATCCAACAAGTCCATGATTGGTCGAGACTTTATTAGAGATGATGATGATAAATGATGATTTGCTTATCAAGGATAGGGATTTTCAAAGGATCACTTACTTTATTTTTGATAACACGCCTAAGTACGATGCATCTAGGTATAAAGGACCAGGATGGCGTTATACTTAGTGTGATGGACTTGTCCAACAAGCCGAGATAGAGTTATTCTTGTTCACACTTGACATCTGGAAACCTTTAGGTTACTTTAAGAAGTCTCAAATCTCCGGACCAAAACACGGAAAGGGTATAACCAATCCCAATGCAACTAGTCAACAAGCTATAAAGAACCTCCACACTCCATACATATCTAACAAAGTATTAGCCAAGTTATTTTACAGAGCGTCCAACAAGCAGCCAGACAAAGATAATGATGGATTTTCCCCATTCTATCTCTCTAAATCCCCTTAAGTTTAGGATATCTCAACCGAGATGTCCTTGGAATGAGCGCAATAAGATAAATCAAAAGAAAAGATCAAGTACGCAAACAAGCCAATGTTCTTCATACCTCTAGCCAAAGGAATGTGTTTCAAAAGATGGGAGCCGAAACTCATTGCCAAAAGATAATGTCCATTGTCGGAACGGATCCTAGGACATGTTAATGACACGTCGTTTTGTTTACCCAAAGTGGTTGATTTGATAAAAGTGCCCATTGTCGGAACGGATCCTAGGACATGCTTTGTATAGGATGATGATGGTTTGATAAGTTGATTGATAGGCTGTTGATATAAGGTCGATTGACATGTTTGAAAAATGATCAAGACTTTGATTTTGTGTTCAATGGTTCATTGTTTCGATTTTGATTTTACGATTGAAGTTTGATTTTGCTGACTGCTATGATTGTTTATGTTTGTGTTGCCAAAGGATGGAGGTGATGATCAGTTATTATGGATGATTGATTATTTCGGGTGTATGAGAAATGGGATGGGTGGATTTTTCAAATATTTGGATGTTTTTGACATTTTGAAATGTTTTGAGGCTGTTTTGGTAATTTTTAGAGGGTTTTACAAATGTTTGATTTTTGATTTTTTTCCAATGTTTTTAAGTTTCACAGAGAGATTTTGACCAAGAGACTAACCTAAAGAGACCCTATCTAGGGGTACCGGGGCTTATCGATAAATTAATGCCCCACCTACGTTGGAATTATACCCTTGAGGGGAATCCCACGATAGTTCGTGATAACCGTCGATTTGGATGAAGATATACATGATGAAATGTCGGTTTATTATGAAGAATTTCTATGGGACTGACCTAATGTCTCGAGGGGATGATCAAGATCAGCCTTTACCCTACGTTCAAGCTTCCGAGTGACGTAGTTGACAAGGCGACCTTGTTTTGGATTTTGAAATGTTTTTGGTGTTTTGGATTTTTGAAATGTTTTAGATGTTTTGGATTTTTTGATTTTCGATGTTTTTGGATTTTCTGATTTTGAGGACTTTAAAGATCTGCGAAGATCCGATGAGAACATGCCCCCAGTGTGAAGCAATAGACTACTCCGATAAAGGCAGGACAAACTGACCTTGAGAATGGGCCGAGTAGTACTAGGAGGGATCATGATACGAGCACAGGACCAAGCTATGGTGCGGATGTGAGCGGGTGAGTGATGGATGGAGATATGGATGTGATGGACGATGGAAGCGAAATGGAGGGATAATGTAGATCGAGCCATAAAGATCATGGTGGATGGAAAGTGCTTATTTACGCAAGGCGCCTGTTTGCCAGGTTTTCACCAAGGTACTTGCCCAAAGTGCCACAGAAGTGGTTTTCACTAGAGGACGATTTTTCTCTTCTTGTTTCTTGATTTTTTATTTTTTGTTGTCACCAAGGCCTTTGTTGCAGGTTCCATGAGAAGTAACCATTTTGAGGACTTTTATGATTTTTGGATTTTTTTTGGTTCTATACATGATTTGACATGGCTTTTGAGATGGGAATATTCATGGAAGCACTCTTTGTAGAGTTCCTCCGGTGTTGATAGCTGATATGCCCCTGATTTGTAGCTTGCTGTGACAATGAAAGGCCCTAACCAATTGGGTTCAAACTTTCCTTTGCTGCTGGGATTTAGGACATTCTTCTGATTTTCTTTTAAGACTAATTCTCCAACTTGGAAAGTTCTACTTCTGATTTTCTTGTTGTAGCTCCTTTTCAGTCTATTCTGATACACTTGCAGATGGTTTAAAGCATCCAAACGTCGCTCGTCCAATAGTTCCAGCTCATTCAGTCTTGAAACTCGATACTCTTAAATTACGTGATGGTGCAATGACTACGAGGGATGGTAACTTCGATCTCAATGGAGCCAAGATGGCCTCGATCCCATAGACCAAAGAGAAAATGGTGTAGCACCGATTGGGTGTCGCGGATGCTGTTCGGTAAAGCCAAAGGGCAGGATAAGCTGCAAATGCAGTCCGACCTGCGTCATTATTTGTTTTCTTAAGGATTTGAGGATGGTTTTATTTGCCAACCACAGCGGCCATTTCCTTAGGGATAGTATGGGGTGGAAGCGATGTTGGATTTGAATTTATCGCAGATTACCAGGACTTCGATTTTTGAATGGTGTCCCATTATAGAGATGTAAGCCCAGTAGCGGAACACCATGGCTGACATATCAGAATGGATTCGGGATGAACTTTGAGATGCTTTCTGTTATGTAGGTCATAGGTATGAAAGCAACCCACTTGGTGAAATTTTCGATTGCGGTTATGAATGAATTTGTAAGTTGGATGAGGTGGGTGTGTGATCTCCCAATGAGATGAGAGTCCCCATTGAAAGAGACCATGGTGTGATGATTGGATGAAGCTCTTGAGCTAGAGCATGGATGAGGTCCCCGTGTTGCTGACATTGTAGACACTTCTTGATGTATTCATGTGCCTCTCTGTCCATGGTAGGCCAGTAATACCCACTCCTCAGCAATTTCTTAGACAAGGTCATGCCACTCGAATGAGAACCACAGATGCCATTGTGCACCTCAGTTAAGGCAGCCGAAGCCTCCTCAGGGTTAAGACATCTTAGTAAGGTTCCTTCTATGCTTCTACGATAAAGGGTTTCTCCTAAAATGACAAAATGAGATGCTTTCTTGATAAAGGTTCGTCTAAGGCTTGAACGCAAATCGGCGGGAATGATACCTATCCTAAGGTATGTGTAAATGTCTTGGTACCACTGATCATTTGGACCAACGATTTCACCCACAAATTCTGACTCTGGTACCTTGAATGCTGGTACGAGAAGCTGCTCTACCAAGAAGTCATATTTCGGAACATTTTGAGGGATCTCTAAGAGTGATCCAATAGTTGCCATTGCGTCTGCTGCTCTGTTGTTGGTTCTTGGTACTTGCTCAAATGTGATGTCAACAAAATATTCCTTGAGATTTTCCACCAGCCTTTTGTATGGAGTTAGCTTATCATCCTTTGTTTGGTACTCATTGTTCACTTGATTTATGATAAGCTGTGAATCTCCATATACCTTCAATGCCATAATGTTCCACTGTACTGCTATCCTGAGACCTATAGTTAAAGCCTCGTATTCTGCAATGTTGTTGGTACAAGGGAATGCTAGTTTGTATGATCTTGGTATACAATCCCCTTGTGGAGTGATGAAGAAGATACCAGCTCCTGGACCCATGTTGTGTGTAGGAGCCATCAAAGTATAGTTTCCAATGAGTAGCTATGTCAATGTTGAAAATGGATTCATCTGGAAATTCTGAAACAAGTGGGCTCTCCGCATAGATAGGTGCATCTGCCAGTTGGTCTGCAATGACCTGTCCCTTGATTGCCTTGCGCTCCACATACTCAATGTCATATTCTGATAATATCATTACCCACTTAGCCATTCTTCCTGTAAGCATTGCCTTTGAAAGAAGATACTTTAAGGGATCAATTTTAGCTATGAGTTTGATCTTGTGTGCCAACATGTAGTGTCTGAATTTTTGGGATGCAAACACCACTGCTAGGCAAGCTTTTTCAATGAATGTATAGTTTAACTCATGGCCCACCATTGTACGGCTGATGTAGTATATGGCTCTTTCTATTCCATTTTCATCATGTTGTGCTAGGAGAGCACCAAGGGCTGCTGCAGTTGCTGAGATATAAAGGATCAATGGTTTGTTCTGAATTGGAGGCCTTAGTACTGGAGGTGTTAACAGATATTCCTTGATTTTGTTGAAGGCTTGTTCACATTTGTCATCCCATTTGTACGTTACCCCCTTGTGGAGTAGGTGAGAGTAAGGGATTTGTTTGTCTGCTAATTGTGCTATGAACCTGCGAATTGACTGAAGCCTGCCTTGGAGACCTCTCAGTTGTTTCAATGTCCTAGGAGCTTCCATTTCAAGTATTGCTTTCACCTTTGCCGGATCAATCTCAATGCCTCTCATTGACACTATGTAACCCAACAACTTTCCTGATTGTACGCCAAAGACACACTTCTTGGGATTCAAACGAACCTTGTATTCTTCTAGTCTGTCAAAGATAGCACTCAAGACCGATATATGATCCTCCTTCTTTTTGGATTTTCCCAGGATGTCATCAACATAGTCCTCAACTGTTTTGTGGATCATGTCATGGAATATTAGTGTCATGGCCCTTTGGTATGTGGCCCCGGCGTTCTTTAAGCCGAATGGCATTACGTTCCAGCAGTATGTTCCCCATGGGCAAGTGAAAGCCGTCTTGTGTTGATCTTCTTTTGCTATCATAATCTGGTTGTATCCTGAAAATCCATCCATAAGTGATAGCATCTCATGCCCTGCTGTCATGTCTACTATCATGTCGATGTTAGGCAACGGAAAATCATCCTTGGGCAAGCCTTGTTCAAGTCCCTAAAGTCCGTACAGATTCTTATGGCTCCGTCAGGCTTTGATACGGGTACCAAGTTCGATACCCATTCTGGATAATCAATTGGTCGAATGAATCCCACATCTAATAGCTTTTTGAGCTCCATTTTGACTAACAAAGCAATTTGAGGATGCATTTTGCGAAGCTTCTGTCTCACAGGTTTAGCTTTAGGATAGACTGCCAAGTGATGAACCACTACCTCTGGATCCAATCCTGGCATATCAGCATAGGTCCACGCAAAATTTATCTTCCTTTCCTTTAAGAAGGTAGCCAACTCCTCTTGTTCTTTGCATAATAATGACTCAGCGTAGAATGTAATATGAGGAGTTTCTTGTGTTCCCAGATTGATGGGGTTGCACTTTTCTGCTAGCATAGCTGACTTTTCTTGGTGTATAGCTGTAAGAGGAAGATTGAATCCCCCATCCTCAGGCGCCTCAGAGAGGTTTTCACCATTGGATGCGTCCTTTCTTTTTACTTTTTTAGAGTCGGAGAGTGCCACAAGGTGGTTTTCACTCAAGGACTTGGAGATTATTCTCAATTTTTTATTTTTGCGACTGAGGGATTCAATCGTTTCTCCATAGTATGCATGTGTATCCAGCTCTATGATAAAACCTGCCTTATGATCCCCACATGGAATGTCATCCCTAAGTCCCATGAATTCTGAGAGCGCCTTATCGTTTTCAAACATGTCAAGAATTGGTGGTCCTCGTTGGTCGTAATCAATCAGTTGGGGATAGACTAATCGGATTTCATTGCTTTGGTTTTCAGACTCATAAGACAAGGTGCTAATCATAAGGACATTAGTATCCTCAAACAGCAAAGGTAATCCTATTTCTGGTGACTCAGTTAAATCAGTGGGCATTCCTAAAGTCATGGAGGATTTTGGAGTAGCTACAGATTCCTGAGGAGGCGTTCGGTTCCGTCTATCCTGGGCACCTCGACCAAGTACAGTTACCTTAGGAGTAGGATGACCAATGCCAAGATTTTTTATTTGCTTCTCAGGTATAATGGGTATTACACGCCCGTTATTATCTTGGCCTAACCCTTGGTTCCGGTTATAGCCCATCAAGAGCATCAGCTTCATACCTTTGTTTCGTTCATCCATAGGCAATTCAACTGCCGGTATATCATCTCGATAAAGGAGATGAGATAGGTCCCCCTCTAATGTTTCCTGACCAAGATCTCCTGCACTTGTGAAGGTAGGGTTTCGTTCATAGGATCCTTGAGATGTTGAAGCTTCTTGTGATTGTGGTCGTCCTCTTGATCTAGGAGATTGTGGTAGCTCTCCTACTACAAAAGCATTCTTAGGCATTGAATAGTTTCCACAACCATCATCTTGTATTATAACTTTGATATCAGAAAAGGCGGGGATGGCGGGGGTGGAGGGTGTCTCTGTCACAGAAGTGAGAGTGGCGGGATCCACGTAAGGTGTTGATGGGCCTTCATCGTTCTTGGGTACTTGCGGGATCTTGTAGTATTTTGCCTCTAGATTTTTGCAGTAGGCAAATGGCTCAGGATCTCCATGGATAGTAACCTCTTGACCTTCATGTGTGAATTTCACACATTGATGAAAGGTTGAAGCTACAGCTTGCATTGCATGTATCCATGGTCGCCCTAGGAGAATGTTGTATGGTAAATCGAGGTCCAAGACCTGACAGTTGGTTTGCATGATGGCGGGTCCAACCTGGACAGGAAGCTGAATGGTGCCTTGGGATACCCTTTCCTGGTCATCGTATGCTCTTATTGTGATGCCTTTTCCTTTATCAATTGAATCCTCTGAAATGTTCAAATTCTTTAGAAGCTTTAAGGAGCAAATATTTAAGCCTGCACCTCCATCCACCAAGACTCTCTTGACTTTCTTTTTATTTACGTACACCTCCAGATGAAGTGCACGGTTGTGAGATGGTTGTGTGGGGAAGTCTTGTTCAGAAAATGTAAGAATGTTAGGTGTGGTGATATTTGCGACCATAGCTTGGAATTGTTCTGCATCTAGATCTGCAGGGACAGTAGATGACGCCAAAGCTTCTTCTAGAATCTTTTTGTGTGCAGATGAGATTTTGAGTAACTCCATGATGGAGATATGTGCAGGGGTTCTTTTCAATTGATCCAAGACATTCTAGCCACTAGGGTGAGACCTTGGGTTGGATGTGGAATTTCTGCTTGGTTGGGATGGTGCTGCAATGGTAACCTTTCCACCTCTTGTGGTGACTCCACAATCGGCTTGGGCCCCTTTGATGGTGATGACTCCACAAAACTCGTCTAAACAAGCAACAACACCCTCGTATGTGTGGTTGACATTTTTATAAGCCCCTTTTCCTTTGTCTTGATCTTTGTTTCCTTTGTTACCATGATTCGGCATCGGATTCGTGTAAATCTTGAGATCTTTGTTTCCTGATGGTGCTTCCACATCTATGATTTTGTCATCTATGAGGTCTTGAATTAGATTTTTGAGCCTCATGCAGTTGTTTGTCGTGTGTCCCTTGAGTTTGTGGAAGTCACAAAGATAATTCTCATTATACCATGGTGGCTTGACCGATGGTTCTTGATAATTATTATGTGTAGGGACCGCTATCAATTTTTCATCTACCAATCTTTTCATGATTGCTTCAGCAGGTTCCCCAAGGAGTGTGTATTTTCGTTTGGGGAAGAACTTGTTTCGCTGTGGTCTCTCCCTGATTATCAATGTTGTTTGTGTTTTGGTTATGGGATGGTTGGACCACAGTATTGACTTGTCGATTGCTTTGATTGGTATTTTGGTGTTGTTGTTGTTGGGATGGTGGATTGTTCTTCCGTGGGGCACTAATGACAACTTTGGCGTCAACAACACCATCATTGGTTACATTACGATTCTTTGCCCATGTTCGTGGTTTGTCATGATAATTGGATGATGAGCGGCCTTCTTGATATGATGAAGTTTCTCCCTGCGTGGCAAGGGCTTGTTCGATATTGAGCGCCCTAGGTATCAATTGGTCGTAAGTGGTGATGTTTTGCATTTTGAGGTGGAAGGCCAAGGGCCCATCAAGATTCGCAATGATAGTTCCCACTTGTTGTTCTTCAGGCATGGACCACTTGCTTTGATTAGCTTTGGATCGCCATCGTTGTAAGAAAGCACCGAATGATTCATTTTTCCCTTGTTTGAGAGATGATAATTCCTGTAAGCTAACCTCCATGGGAGTGTTGAAGGAATAATTATGTATGAAGGCATCTACGATTTCCTAGAATTTTTTGATTCCAGAAAGTCAAGAAAACCAATCAATAGCATTTCCAGCCAAGCTTCTTGGGAATAATCTCATCAAGTACGTTTCATCGTGAGCCACCTCCATGCAATGTACTTGGAATTCCCTGATGTGATCTTCAGGGTTACCCGTTCCGCGATATTTGTCAAATTTAGGGATCTCAAACCCTTTTGGGAATGGTTTCATTTCTACGCTCCTATCAAATGGATAAGGGCATAGGTTTTTTTGTGGTTTTGGTGTCTTTCCTGATTGAAGGTCAAGCACTTGTTGTGACAGAAATTTTATTTGTGCGGTGACATCCAATTGTGGATCAGGAGGTGGAATGAAGGTGTTTTGGGGGGGTGGAGTGGGTGTTTGAATGGGTGGAATGTTTGCTTGTTGTGCCATGTATGCTTTCAACAACGCTTGTTGTTGATCTTGTTGTTGTTGCGCTAATAGAGCTTGTTGTTGTGCTTGATGTTGTTGGTCCAACAATGCTTGTTGTTGGTCAGCTAGGGCTTGTTGGGCTGCTTCTTGTTGCTCTTGGTATTGCTCTAACGCTTTCTGATATGCGAGTTGTTGGGCTGCTTGTTGTTGTGCAAAGTACTGCGCTTGTGCTTGCACTCGTGCTTGGGCATCTTGGGCATCTTTTGCAGCTTGTGCAGCTTGAGCAGCTTGTGCGGCTTGTGCAGCTTGTGCAGCTTGAGCAGCTTGAGCTTGTGCAGCTTGTGCAGCTTGTGCGGCTTGTGCAGCTTGTGCAGCTTGAGCAGCTTGAGCGGCTTGTGCGGCTCGTTGTTGTTGTTGCAACAAAGCTTGGGCTTGTGCTGCTTGTTGTGCTTGTTGTTGCAGCGATGTTTGAGCTTGATTTTGCTGTGAAGCTTGAGAAGCGTGCGTGGCTATAGGTGCTTGCTGAATTGTTTGATATTGTTGGAGCAATTGTTGGTATGCTTTGAATGCAGCATTGTAATGGCTTACTTGGCTTGGTCGCAATGGTGGTGGTGGTGGGATCGGAATTGTGTTGGATGGAGTGGTGGGAGTTTGAGATGCGCTTAGAGCGATGGTTTGTGATGTAAGGGGTGTCATGGGGGTAGTGGAAGTTTGAGGTATAGTGGATGTAGTGGTTGGAGTGAATGTGGTGATAGGTGCATTTGGGATGGGTGAAGTGATAGGAATGGTGGGACTAGGTGAAGTGGTAGGAATGGTAGAGATGAGCGAAATAGTGGGTATTTGAGAGACCATATTTTGATTAGCTATCATGTGTTGGTTTGATGTGGATGGTGTGTTTGAAAGATGCGATGTACCCCCTTGGTTGGATGAATTGATTTGGATGGGGCGATTTATGTTAGGGAAAGGTGGAAATTTAGGTAAAGGGGGGATCCCTAAACCAAAATATGGTGTTGACGTGGTGGGAGGTGTGAATGATTTGAAAGGTGGAAAATTTTCTTGTGCAAATGAAGAGACAAATCCGTAGGGTCTCTCTATTTCGGATGAGCTTGCTTGTACCAAAGGTCTAGACACTTGCGTGTCAAGGGAAAATGATGAGGTGGTATGGTAAGGAACCTCAGATGTATCGATAAATCCAAGTGGGTTGTAAAGTGGATTTTGATGCGTGTTGAAGAGGGTATCATCCTCATTGATAGTAGGTTCTATGGTGGTAATGGAAGTGGTTGATTGTGGAAGGGTGTTTTGGTCATTTGGTACAAGAAGCTCATCCTCAATAGTGTTGAGAATTGATGGATTTATTTTAGCCATTGCGCGAAGAAACTTTTGTAGTTTTGGTTGTTTGAGCATCTCAAGAACTTCTTCCTCACTTAGTTCTGTTGGTGTGATGTCTTCCACCAAGACCTCTTTTTGTGGATCGTGTGTAGTGATAGTGAGGTCTGGAAGTGGTGTGTTTTGGATTTCTGGAATGTTTTGGCTTAGATCACTTGTGGTTGATGTTTCTTGATTTAACTCCATGTTCCTCTTGTGTTGTGATCTTGTTTGAACCATAAAAGAGCAAACTAGGATGTGTAAAAGATCAAAGATGTGAAGATGAAAGGTGTATGATATATGGGTGAGAATGGAAGTTTTGAATTTGTATTGAAAATCTTGATGTGATGCTAGGTACTTTGGGTTTGCTTTGATTGATGTTTAGACTTTGAATTCTGTCTTTTGAATGTTTGATGTTTGAGCAAGAGATATCCCCAAGATGTTTGAATGATGATCTAAAAAAGATAACTAATGCTCATAAAGGATAATTTGATCTAGAAGTGAGAATAGGATGTGTCTACTCACAAGCTAACCAAAAGATAATCCAAATTAGTGATGGGAGAAGGATGCATCTATCCACCATTAATTTGAACAAAGTGATAATTCAACTAAGCATGTGCAAAAGGATTCATTCACACACACTTGAGTTGAACAAGTTTGATTTGATGTTTGAAGAATTCAAAGTCTCATGTTTGAAAAGTTTTGATGTCTACCAAAGGAGCCTAGCATAGTTGTGTCAAGATTTTCTCAAAATGTTGGTGAGATGTTTATGGTTGATGATGTTTTTGATGGATGAATGTTTGTTTTGATCTTAGAATGACCCTAGTTTAGACTTTTGCTTAACAAGACCAAGGTATTGAAGAACGTGTTATGCCCTAAGCAAGGTATCCAATCCCTTGAAACAATCTTGGATTTTGTGTGTAGTAAAATGAATATAAAGTGGGGTTGTCTCTTGAAGCATGTCTATAGAAATTAGCCAACAACTTTTCTCTAAAATCATATAACCTTTTGAGTCTTTGTTGATGTTGTTTTGGGCTAAGTTTCCTTTTCTTGGGTTTTTGTATCTTGATCTTGTGAGAAATCATTGAAAAGACATGTGTGGGGCTCAATTGCTTATCTTTGCTTTTAATGACTTCTTTTTACCAAATACACTTTCTTGATTATGTTTCAAACTAAAGATGTCCTATGTCAAAATTCCTTTTCTTCCCACAAAGTGTTGTGTGGGAATTCCAAGAAATTGAGGCAAAGGGATTTCCTAGGTTAACCCTAGTTAGAGCAAATGACGATATAAATTCAAGTGATGAGAAACCTCTAAGGACATAATCCCAAGGGAAGGCAACAACACTTAAATTTGTCAAAAGGTATTTGCTCTATCAAAAGGGGTTTGAAATTTGCATGATCATGTTTAAGTGTTTGTTTGCAAAATGTTTTCGAATACCCACTGTGTTTTCAAACAAAAAATAATTACAAGCCCTATGGATGTGATAGACAATGTTTGTTGAGTCCCCACTTGGACAAGTCCAGCATTCCCTTCTTTTAGCCGGATGGTTAGATGCTTGACCCAGCTCCCCTCCATGACACTCACTTATACAGGGGCAACCAAGCATCAACAACACCCATGAAACTCCCATGGCATGCTTTCCATCTCTACTAAAAGCCATAAAATTATTAGGGCTACGAGCGACCGTTCTTGCACAAAAACAGATTAAGGATTTTAGCAAATTCTAACACATAGGTTCTAGTAAGGACTTTCCGTTCGTAGGAGTTGACCCAACGTGGCAAGAGTCCCCTTTCGGATCCATCTTGTCGGAGCCAACCGCGTGATTATGGCGTTTAACCAAAATCCTCATTTATATCCCGGCTGGAAATACTCTTGGCTTTAGAGTGTTACCGGTTGAGTCGTCGCTTGGGTGAGTACTTTTTCCCCAAGGCAGGCCCTCTAAGATAAACAAAAGCAAGCAAAGACACAATCCGTAACTCGATCGATCTTTGATGGCACAAAGAAAGAGAATCTACGCGAAAATGCCCTACTCTTTTCGCACAAGATGTTCAATTTTTAAACCCAAAATGAAGTGTTTAAAGCAATAAAATGTATTTTGAGTGTTTCTCTTGCACCCTAGATCGCACGAAGCGCAAGGGGAGAGGATACGCACTCAAAAGACAAAATAACACAATCAAGCACTTGTTCGTTTTAGCCTCAAAGCAATGATGACTTCATTTTAAGCACCAAAATCAAGTGTGAAGTTTGCCTTGTTCAATTTTAAACCAAAACGAAATCTAGTAAGTTTGTTCTAAGGTTCGTTTTAAGCTCTTTGCAATGAAAATGAAATTGTTCGTTTTAGCCCCAATTGAAAACTAATGTTCTAAAACGAAAAGGAAAACAATTTCGTGAAGTGTTGATCAAACACTTAAAGTGTTAAAAAACACATTGTGTTTTCAAAGAAAAGAAAAAATCTTTCCCTCCTTTCGTTTTCGTTTTGTGAAGTAGTTTTGATCAAAGTGTTAAAAAACACATTGTGTTTTCAAACAAGAATCCTCCTCCTCTTTTGCTTTGCATCTTTTCGCCTTTGTTCGTTTGTACCTTCGCTTGTACCTTCGTTTGCTTTTGTACCTATTGAACAAAAGATACTTATGTGAGAATCAAAATATTAAACTCATTTTGATGGTTAACTTTAAATGATAACATGACTTCAATTGCATAGATCAATTAATCACAAAGGATGAGTCATTTGAAGGCATCACCAAAAATTTAGAATTTTAGTTATGATCAAAATGATGAACATGATTTTATAATAAAAATAATAATAAAAATAAAGCTAACAATTTATATCAATGAAATACCTCAAAAGAACAAATCTTTGAAAAGTTGACTATCATGATAATAACAATGATTTGATAAATTTTGTAAGCTATAACACATATGCAAAAGTGTATGAGTTTAACAACCTTACTCAATACCTACTTATATTGCAGTGATGGAAACTTCTCATTTGGGAAACAAGCTTTCTTTCAACTAAATGCCAAAATTGATGAGTATAGATGATATTAAATGCATTTGTGACTTTTATACGCATTCAAGATCCCAAGATACAACAGATTTCGACAGACATTAAAGGCTCTAACAATAACACTCTACCCATCGAAATGCAGATCAAGTAAGCATCATATCCTGCGCAGAGTAGAGACACTTTACCCGATGAATACATAACGTCCAAATCATGATGCCTGGGTTCACCTGCTGAATTAAAGACACTTAGATTCTAAGACTGAGTCACTATCTTTGAAAATAATGGCAGTGATAAATATGAATCTGTTCACAGCGTTCAATCAACTGTTAAGGAGCGCTACTTCCAGTCATTATAATCCCCTCGCAGCAATGATGAGTTGTGACAAAATAAAGAAACCATGCCATTGTATGATGTAGCAAAAGAAAAGAATAGTTTTAAACTCTATGCTGTCAAAAGGAAACTGACAGGAGCAGAAAAGAAATGGCGCAAAACGTACAGATTTATGTTGAATCACAGCTGCCAAATATCTGACTTTCAATCTAGCATTAAAGAGATAATTTCCGTATGACTTGAATGAGATCTAGACATATATCAACAACAAGATTCACTGACTGCATCCACGATCATAATGTGGAGATCTTTAAAGTTCTACACATACAATATACGCAAAAGTGGACCCATGGAACAGGCTCGAGAACCATTTAACATGCGCCTACTTGGATTTAAGGTCATTCAATGTATATTAAAGAGCAGCAGGACATAGACATCTCCAGCAAAGAAAGTTAGCAGACAGAATGCAAAATGTGGTCGCACAGGCAAGGCTCGTGGCAGCATAGACAAGGCATGCGAACTACTTGACAGTATTAAATGTGGCAGCCCAGACAAGGCGTGAGATCTGTTGACAGAATGCCTCATGGAAACGTGGTCCCGTGGAATGCCATGGCCGCTGGATGTGCACAAAATGGATTTGATGAAAAGGCGACAGAAACTTTCGAGCAAATGCAACTGTTAAGTGTAAAGTTGAACTTCATAGCTATTCCAGCATCCTCCCTGACTGCGCGCAAATGTGCTAAAGCGTTGAAGCTTAGACAAGGCTCGTGAACTATTGGATAAAATGATTCTATGCTGGATGCGCCAGTATAGGGAAGGCGTGTAATCTGTTGTAGATAGATTTCCTCATGTGAAAGCACAGACACGGCGCTTGAACTGGTTGACAGAATGCTTTAAAGAGAAACTGCGGTTTCATTAAAGGCCAGCTGCCTTGTTATAAGAACTGTGGTCTTAGGGAATGCCATAATTGCATGCTATGCACAGAATGGACTTGTTTGACAGGCATAGAGTGAATTAGCCCGCCCTTTGACCAATGTATATTGGATGGGGTGTTTGATACAGGGCGCGGTCATTCATCAAAGCACAGGTATGCACGCAAAATGACAACACAAAAGAATAGCCCAAGTGTGTTAAGGATACTTTCTTTACTGCTAATCAAATTGATGTTTGCCATGGCAGTTCATGAGATAATGGATGTCCCTGGTGACTAAGTTTTCAGAGATGACTTGTGGATCAGTGATAAGAAGAAAATTTTAGCTTTTTGAACCAAGTAAACATGATATCAACCATAGATCAAAACCAACGGACTATGCATTTTTCTTTAATACGCAACAATACAGTAAACTTACATTCAATGACAGAGTTTTTAATGACAGAGCATCAAATTCAGCTATCTTCCAAATGAAACCAAATGTATTAAGCAAGGAAATAATGACAAAATTAATCAGCATGTGCAGGGCGTGATTTTAAATGAATATGGTGTACAACATCTAGACGAAACAACAATATCAATCAGAAAAACTTGACTTTGTTTCAAAGATAACATCGATGGATGAAATCTATGCAATATAAAGACATGTTTAATATTCTAAACTTGACTTTGTTTCAAAGATAACATCGATGGATGAAATCTATGCAATATAAAGACATGTTTAATATTCTAATGAACACAATGTTTGAATCAAGATTAACAAGGTTCAAGCCCTCCTTCTAGCGCCACATGTGAGTACCTTTAAAAATCTGCAAACACTATACTCAAACAAGGGTTAGTATCAACAAATCCTTCAAGAATACCCCTATGAAATACATTGCAAATGTTCCAAAATGCCACAAAAGATAAAAGAAAACCAAATGCATAATGAAAACACTCAACAAACTACCTATTCCATAGTTGGATTGGTGTCACTTGTGCTAGTGACCCTTTCCCAATCCTTGATAAAAGCTCAAATTGAAAATGCTATGAAGATGGTGGAGTGATGATGAACAAGATTAAATCTCAAGTGAAGAGAGTAACCTTGCATGAAATTGTGAAGATTGTGAAGGATTTGCTTGAGGATGATGCACCTATTTAAAGATTTTCAAAATGCCAAATGTTGAAGAGGGACCAATGTGGGATAAAAAATAAGCCAATGAGTTGAGGACACTTGTCATCATGTGATTAGTTGATGTGTGTGCAAGATTTGGGAAGAGTGCCCAAGAGGGGGAAATTTTGAATTCAAATTTGCAATAAATTTTGAGAGGGGGACAAGAAAGAAGAGCAATAAATGCCCTGTTTGACTTGTCATGTTGAAAGAAAATGAGTGTTTTAATAAATCAATAAAATTGATTTATTGTGCAAGTGGGATGGGATTAGCCTTAGATTAGGATTAGATGATGATCATGTTGATTAATGCTGATTAACTGTTTTGACTTTTTGGACTTTGGAAAATGATTTAAGATTTGATTTAAATAAAGTCCTGATTTATTTGATGAATGGAATATGATTATGCATGATGTAAATTTGACATGTCTACAAAAGTTAAATTGTGAAGAGTTGTATGATAGTGTGATGCAAAGTGACAAAAGTGTGCCACAAATCATAAAAGCAGAAGTGTGTGTGAGTGAGTTGTGATAGCAATTTTTTAGTGTGTTGAAGGTAGTGAACTGAAGGTTTTTGTAATCCTGAGAATGTGCTTTAATTGCAGTGGTGGATCTTTTGTTCTCTTTTATATCTATAGGTAGTGAGCCTCCCTATTGGATAGTGATTCCTTTGTAGGTAGTGAACCTTTGTACTTGGATAGTGAGTCCTCTTTGGGAGTGAGCCCTTGGCAGTGAGCCTTTCTATAATCTTTATATTGTGAGTTAACCCTCACCGTGGTTTTTCCCTTATTGGGTTTTCCACATAAAAATCTGGTGTTCATTGTGTTGATTTGCATTTTGTTATTTATGTTCCATGCACATATTTAATAATAGAATAGTGTGGTTGAAGATTTGATAAGTGATAAAGTTTTAAGTTTAACTTTGTGTGAAAACTGATTCACCCCCCCTCTCAATTGTCTTGCGCCTATTTAACAATTGGTATCAGAGCTTGTGTTTCCTTGTGTAGAGCTTAACCACTTAAGGGAGATCCAATGGCACACAAGTTGGAAATCCCTATGTTTGATGGAACTAACTATAATGACTGGAAGGGACAAATGAGAGGATACATTATCTCTCTTGGTTTCAAGACCTAGGAGGCTGTTGAGAATAAGTATACACTTCCATCTGATGGTGTTAATTCTGTAGATGAGATCTCTGCGTATGAAGAAAATGAGAAGGTGAAGTATGTGATTTGTAGTGGTTTATCTAAAAATGAGCAAGTCAAGGTTAATTCTTTGGATACTGCATATGATGTCTAGAAGAAGTTGGAAGACATGTATGAAGGAAACGAAAAGGTGAAATTGGCAAAGAGGTTGTGACAAAGCGTAGATTTGTGAACCTGAAGATGGAAGAAGGTGAAGAATTTACAAGTTTCTTTCAGAGAGTTGAACTGGTAGCAAATGATGTTAAAAATAGAGGAGGAAAACTAGCAGATGAAGATATATCGAGAAGATCCTGATCACTTTACTAGAATGTTACAATGTCAAGATCTCTGTTATTGAAGAAATGTATGATCCTAAGTACACTCTAAAAGAGCTATTCGGCACCTTGCAAGCATTTGAGATAAGAAAGTTCCAGAAAGAAGAAAATACAAAAGAGAAGACATAAACAACATTTAAGGCTTTGAAGATTGAAGAACCGGATAGCGATGATGAAGAGTTGGAAGCAAATTTCACCAGGAAATTGAAGAAAGGCACCAGAAAATATAAAGGTATGTTACCCTTTAAATGTTTCAGTTGTGGTAACATTGATCATTATGCTTCGAGATTTCCAAATAGGGCTACACATAAAAAGAAAAATTATTATAAGGATAAGGATAGGAAGGATAAGAAGTGGGTGTTGGCAAGAAGTTGAGTCCACTTTTTGGCCAAAAAGTGGAAGTGTTTTTCTTGATTTTTAGAATTTGACACATTTGACCTTAAAATTTGAAGCACTTAGAGATGGAATCTTCGAAAAAGTCACTAATCATAAAATGTAGTACTCGGAGTCTAGTTTTCAAATATGTAATTTATTTCAATACCCATCTTATACAAATTGAGTTTCAATAGGCGTTTCTAAAAACTGCTATTTAAAAGTCTTTTTTTATACCATACCATGCACGTGTACGACATCCATATTTGACCTAAATTATCATATTTTTCTAAATTATTTTGGGAAAATATTTAACACTCACTGAAGCTTGTTCTCGATATTTTTTTGTAATTTTTTATTGAATATTTTTTCTGTTAATTTTTTATTAGGCATATTTGTCGTTTTCAAAAATCGTCATGTACGACATGCATAAGATGACCTAAACTTATCATTTTTTTATTTTTTTTTAAATTGACAAGAATTGTGCAAGTTTGTTCTCGTGCAATCCGTTACAAAATGTTATGTTGATCAAAGTTATTAAAATATTAAAACCCCGATATTTAAAGTTTATGGACCAGTTTCATCATAAAATTAATTGAAAAATAGAAAAAAATAATCCAATTGTAAAAAAAATTACATATTTGGAATTTGCATTGTCTCATCTAAAATGGGTTTTAATTTCGTCAAAAAATTCTGCAAAAAAAGTCGTCAACCATATGTCCAAACTCGGTATTTTTCTCTAACATTGTTAGGACCTTCAACTTGTGGGTCAAACCAAGTTGAAGGCCTAGGTTCGGATTCCCAATGTTTTTCCCGAACCAAAATACAAGGCAAAAACTCGACCACAAAGCAAATTCAAATTCAATTTTTTGGAAATGGGATCTCGTTTACAAAACAGGATCCTATTTTATAAAGCGGGATCTCGTTTCCCAATATTAAATGACGTGACCATTGATAGAGAAATGGTATATCGATTTATAAACGGGATCTCGTTCCTTTGTCAACGGTCCCCACAGTAAATATTGGGAACGAGATCCCAATTATAAAATGGGATCCCATTTGTTAATAAACGGGATCCCGTTTATTAACATTAACAAACGGGTTCTCATTCTATAAACGGGATCCCATTTGTTTTTAACCATTTTATTTAAATTTACTGTCAAAAATTACTGTGAAGTCTGCAACTTCACATGTATGGATGAGAGCAGTAAAATTGGTCTATTTTTCATCAACTATTGTCTTTACAGGTGGTGAACTTGTAGCTTTTATTAATTTTTTCAAAGGAGGCATCGTGTAAACCATTTTTGAAGTGGAATTGTGTTAGTTTTGTACTTGTTTAGAGGAAAAAAAGGTCTTCAACTTGCAATATGGATTGATTTTTTCAAAGGAGGCATGAAGAAAACAGTTTTTAAAGTGGAATTGTGCTAGTTTTCTACTTGTTTTGAGGAACACAAGAGGAAGAATTTTTTCCTTATAGGTCTTCAACTTCCAATTTGGATTTGAATTTTTTGAAGAATTTCACTATTGACATTCATTTGTGCTTGAGAATTTTATAATCATGGGAGATAAAGCTCGTAATAAGAGGAGGAAGACATTGACTCCGAAGAATTGAAGCAAAAAAGAGGGGAGACAAGACAAAGAGAAAGAAAAATGAGAATTAAATCAATGAATGATGGGGAGCATCCAATTCCACAACTATTGAAGATGAAAACATTGAGGGAGACCATGGTTGTAGATTAAGCTAATTTGCAAGAAGTCAATTTGGAGAAGAATATGATTATACAATCAAGTCCTACTATGTCTTCAAATCCCTCTTTCAATGCTATGGAGAATGTTTCAATATGCACAAATCCAAGTATGTCTTCAAATCCACATGTTAATGAAATGGTAAATTTGTATGTAGAAGTTTACAAGATGTTGGACTTAACGATGTTGACATTAATAATATTCAGAGAGATGAAACATTTATAGAATTTGTTGAAAATGAAAATGAGAATGATCCTTTTGTTTAAAATGAAAACAAAAACTATTTTGTTGATGTAAATGAAAATGAAAACTATTTTGTTGATGAAAATGAAAACCGTTTTGTTGATGAAAATGAAGATGAAAATGTAAATCGTTTTGAAGTTGAAAATGAAAATGAAAATGAAGATGAAGATGAAAATCTGAAATGTGATGTTGAATTTAATGAAAATACATTTTTTTTTAATTGAAAGTGGTGTTTTCAATAATCTTCCTAGTCAAATTTCTTGGAGGAAAATAAGAACACATGCAAATAGAATATACAACAAATTCTTTTATCATAAAAAATTTGCAATTCAATGTCAACTAATTATGCAATTGATGAGAATGCAAAAAATAAGGAAAATAATGAAAAGGTTAGGCTTTTTTGTTAAACCAAAAAGAAAATATCAATGATTAAAACATGTTATGTCTACTATTGCTAGTGCCATTCAATATATTGGGAAAAATAGTCAACTTAAAGATAAAAATGCAACAAGAAGAGCTATAACAACTGCTATTGTTAATAAAGCAACTTTGAATAAAAGAATGGTAAGCAATATTAGTGAAGTTTTAAAAATACATCCTAAAACATTGCTAAGAGCGGCAAAAAGAAGAGAAAGTGTAGAAAATGATCCTATCAACCAATGTTGGAGTTTCAATGGTCGACTCCTAAGGTCTGATATGAAATGGAATGTTGAAATTAAATCTTTTATTGAAAAATATTGGCATGATAATACTAGGGTTTCATCTAATGCTAGAGATGTTTTAAAATTAAGGGTGGGGTCCAAAGTTCACGATCCTCACCCAAAACACCTATTAGATACAACACAAATTGAATTTTATAGAAAATTTTGTGGTGATTTAGTGTTACCTGGTAATATTAAAATAAGTCAAAGGTCTTTTGAAAAATGTAAATTGTGGTATGTAAAAATTAATAAGCAACGAATATCTTGTTATTGTAAAATGCATGTTCAATTTCATTATTTTTATGATGTTTTTTGATATATACGTTGTACCTTGCATACTAACATGATTATACAGGAATGTGGTAGTAATATGCCACCTAAAGCAATAAGGGAGTTTATTTCAGGTTTGTTTTGTGAAAGATCTAATGGTAAATTGTTTTATTTAAGTTCTTGTATTTCTAGACAATGCATTAACTATGGAAATATTTCATTCTTAAGAATTTGTATGCATGAAAATGTTGCTAACGATTTTGGAAAACAATTAGTAGATGTTAAAAGATTTAAGAATGTTCACTATTCATTAAAAGATGGAAAAATAGGAAAGCGTTGTGATTTAGTTATAGAAAAAGTTAGTGTGCATGCATTCATGAGTGAATTTAAGAATAAGATTGTACCAAAATATGCCGTGCACTCTCAACATGCTCAATGGCTTGATGGCCAATTTCACACATGTAGAAACACATTTCCAATTGGTACTATACTTTTAGTGGTTGATTTTGAGGAAAATTATACTCTAGCTCTGCAAGAGGAAATTCAATCACAGTATTATAATTCAATGCAAGTAGCTATGTTTGTCCATATTTTTTATAGACATGCAGATGATAGCACTGAGGATGATAGAAAATTTTTGAGGGAGTATCATTTTTATTTGAGTGACAACTAATTACACTCGTCATATTTTGTTCAATATTGTTTCAGTATATTTTATAGAAATTTAAGAGAAAGAGGAATCCAGATGAAAGAACACCTCATATGGTCAGATAATTGTACGGGGAAATTCAAGAATGGTCGAATGTTATATTGGTTAAGTAGGGTTCACAAGGAACTTAATGTCCAACATATATGGAGTTTTTTTTAAGCTAGGCATGGTAAAGGAGAACATGATGGAGTTGGTGCGTGTGTCAAAAGAATTCTTGCTAGAGAACAATTAAAATTTGAGGATGCAGTAAAATTTAAAGATGCACATGGTATTGTGGATTGGTTTAATACAAGATTATTTGCACCTGGTTCAAGTGAGTACTCTATAGTTCATTGATTCTTTTGGTTGGGTGAAGAAGAGAACATTGTACCTAGAGTTGACTATGAGACAATCAATGGATCTACTAAATGGCATTCATTTAGGAGTTCGACAGCAAGCACATGGACTATCTGGACAAGGGAGCTTGCATTTTTTTTCTAGTTTTGTATCTCAGGAGATTGGGAAGCATGTGAAAATACATAATGGGTTGAACAGTGGGAGAAAAGATCGTTGACACCTACACAAGCACATGATGAATATGAAAGAACTATTGAAGAAAATGATCAAGTGTTTTCATCTGAAGACTATGATCGTGTTTTATACCTTGTACAAGAAGGTAATTTAATTCAATTTATTTCATTTTATTTCACTTTATTAAGTTATTTTGTAATACTAAATTATTTGTATGGATATGCGCAAGTTATTAAATCAATTTTTGCTTGCAGGACATGTGTATGCTATTGTTGCACCTAAGGGGAATGAAGAGAAAATAGAATATTGGTTGGCTCGTTGTGTGGAGACTAAACATAAGTTAATAGCACCTCGAGAAGATGATGATGGCTATCATTATCCAACAGGTACGGTGATCCCCTTAAGCAAATTTTGATAAAAAAAAAATTATCCCCTTAAGCAATTTTTTAGAACAAGTCTTTGATCCCCTTAAGAAAATTTTGAGAGCTTATTTGATGATTTTTTTCATGTTTTCCAATCGGATTGGTGGTGGTTGTTGGCACTTGGCTATAAAAATACCTAGAAAGGAAGAATGGTCTACCTGTATTTGAAGATTATGAAACGCATAAAAAGATTATACATTATTCACATTTGGTGGTGGTAACAAATATAAAACTAGATCGGTATCATGGAAGACTTGCAAATAAAGTGTTATGGAAAATTTCTATGGAAGAGCATGAGACAATCATAGATGCATTGCAAAAAAGAGAGGATGCAAATGGTACAATGGAATAAGTAAATATAGGTAACTATAGTTTTAGTTTTATATTGTCCTTTTAAATAGATTAAATTCATGTTTCAATATTGGTCAAGTTTGTTATTAGTTGAAATTGATTTAAATTGTCCTTTTATAGATCTTTAAGCCATAATCAGAAAAAGGATCTAGTCCATGCAGATTCAACCTAGACAACATGGAATACTTGGTAAAAATAGGTAATTATTAGTTAAATTATATTTAAATACATGTTTCAATTACATATTGATATTGCTTGTACATTAATAGTTAAAATTGATTTATTATCCTTTTTTGTATCCTTAAGCCATCATTGCATTGATCTCATACTTTGAAACAATAAGGAGAGGATCCCTGGATTCAACCTACACATGTGTGGAATACTTTTAAATGTAGGTACTTGAGTTGTGTACATATAGATAGTTTTATATAAATTAAAATATGTATGTTTTGATGATTTCATTGATATTGCTTGTACCTTTTTGATATCAGGTGGTGTGAAGACATACTACATTTTAGGCGAGTTTGAGATGTTCTTGAGATGGCATATCCAAATTTTGTAAACATTGTTTTGAGATGACATATATGTACATACATACTTACAGAATTAAACATTTTGTACAAATTACAAATGCATGTACATACACAATTATGTACTCTATGTACTTCTATGTATCAAAATTGATATTCTATATATTTTGTTTGTTAAATGTGCATGTTTTCCTACTTTGAAACTTTATATTTGATTGTATAATCACTAAATATCATGCATAAATTATTGTTAAATCAATTATATCGTTAAGACATTGTATTATGACCTCTTAATACATCCCCTTAAGACATTGTATTATGACCCCTTAAGACATCCCCTTAAGACCCCTTAAGACATCCCCTAAACCCTAAACCCTAAACCCCTTAAGAAATCCCCTTAAGACGTCGTATTAGGACCCCTTAAGACATCGTATTATGACCCCTTAAGACAACCTATAATTAGTGTTGGATGGTATTATTTGTTTTGACAGCTTATAAATTAGTATTCAATGCCATTATTTGTTTTGATAGCTTATAAATTAGTATTGGATGCCATTATTGTTTTGACAACTTATAAATTAGTATTGGATGCCATTATTTGTTTTGACAGCTTATAAATTAGTATTGGATGCCATTATTTGTTTTGATAGCTTACAAATTAGTGTTGG
This sequence comes from Sequoia sempervirens, assembly GCA_007258455.2. Lineage (NCBI taxonomy): Eukaryota > Viridiplantae > Streptophyta > Pinopsida > Cupressales > Cupressaceae > Sequoia > Sequoia sempervirens. Next base: position 485,621,828 of record VDFB02000015.1, on the reverse strand, counting down.
ATGCTATTATTTATAGAATTTATTAATTCTTTTGTTCTCTAATCTTGTATGGTATTGTTTATTTCTTAAAATTTTATCCTTTATGGTATATAAACGGATTGATTTTGTTTGTAAATTATGATTTATTGACTAATTATTGATTGACGTGAATTGAATAAGTTCATTGACTAATTATCACTAATTATTGAATGTACATATCATGTATATCATGTATGAGATCACTAACTTTGTAAAGTATGAATATTAAAATGTCCTATTAATTTCAACTTTAATTTCATATTTATATTTAATTTCACATTAATATCCTATATTAATGTCTTGACTATGAACATAAAATGCATAAATGTACATGTGTAAATTAAAATTTCAAACAATAATAAAGTCCATAATTTATATAAATATATTAAGTGCATGAAACCAATATATTAAGCACATGAAATAAAGTCCATTAGAGTACAACCCATGAACTAAATTCCAACTAAGTATTTGAGTCATGAAATATAAAGTCCAACATAGTACATGAGAAACTAGAAATATAGTCCATGAAATAAACAAATATAACCCATAAAATCATGTTTCTTGGTCATGTATTATCTCTATAATCAAGAGACCTCTTCACGCCATGTGGACTATGCGGATGACCTGAAACACTTTGTACAAGAGAAATATGAAATCAGATGTAAGATAATGAAAAATGATTCAATAACAATTTAATTTATAATTCATCATAAAATTAAATTACCATCATATCTGGGTCTAGATGCTCGGGTGCACCTGAAGCAACCTCTAAATTCTCTGAATCAATCTACATAAACAAGAAAAGAAAGTTGAAATTAGATGTACAAGTCTACAATTAAAAATGATTTAATTCAATTTAATTTATAATTTATCATATTTTAATTGTATCATATTATGAGGTTGTGCACCCTCTTCTCCAAGACTTGTTTATACATGCTCAACTACGAGATGTGTCTCATGCTATAAAATAAATAGAATTTAAAACATGTATTAGCTCATATTATATATATATATATATTCAATTTGAAATTTAAAATTAAAGTTATATTCAAAATATATAATTTATAATTGACTTTAACTATAATAAAAAATTTAAATTACCATTTGATATGGAGCCTGCTCTGTATGTCCTCCTAGAGGTGTAACTATGTTTGGGTTAGGGCTGAAAGTCGCACTAACAAAGTCCTAAAAGATCAAAATTAAAGCATGTATACTTGAATTAGGTTAAATATATATATATATATATATATATATATATATATATATATATATATATATATATATATATATATATATATATATATATATATATATATTCAAGTTTGTACATTTTGTGTAGAATATTTTTTAAACAACTTGAAAATCGGAGACCTCACGAGTAGTCGCAACATCAAATTTTTGCCCGATGCTCATTCTCATTGTGGTATCAACCTAGACATACATGTAGACATTTAACGCTTATAATATTTACAAATGTACATGCACATTTCATATATAGTGAATTCAAAATTCATATTTGTAACTATACTAATGTAAGTTAAACAATTTACAATATAAATGTACCTACCCCTGATCTACAACGCCCGATAGTGGAGGAGTGCTCGACAAGCCCTCAAGTGGAATCGACGTGGAAGCTGATTGACTCGCCTAAACCAACATAAATATTTCAAACATATATGTGATTCAATTATAAATTTAAAACTCAAGTTTAAAATCATTTCATATATAATTTAAAAAATTGAAATCAAAATACCCCATAAGGGTTGTTGAGTAGGACTGGTGTCGATGTATGTACTCATGGAATGGATGATTGCCCCATCGTTAGTGTCATCTATACACCAAACAGTTTGATTGTTAAAATGTATTGTGCAAACTTTTCTTTGATATATACATTCATCAAAATTCTTATAAAATGAATGTTTAGATGCATATTTATACCTATGTCGCAATGTCCTCAGGGTGATGGTCTGTTGTAAGAAACTCTACAAATGAACTGATGTGACCAGATGAACCACCAGAATCTCCACGTCCAGCCAAACTAGGTGTGGCCTGATCAGGTCCATAGCATACCTAATGGAAAATAGTACATACATGTGGGAAAAACCTCGACACTCCTATAGTGGTACTCGAACCAGCTCCATAAAACACTCCATCATTGTCGTCTCTATGCTCCCCACCCACTATCGCAGAAGCGTGTTGATCAAGGTCTCCTACAAGTGTAGTAAGGGAACCTAATGTTGAGACCATAGCTCGATGATGCACAGGTACGAGAATGGGAGAAGCAAGAGCAGCAACAAGGGGTTGTGCATGCACGGGGCATTGGGGATCAACCCTTGCCCCTAACCTCTATTGTGGCATGCCACCACCAACACCCTTAAATGATTTAAAATCAAAATAATTAGGATTTTTCACCATAACAAACTCTACATACAATTTCCTCAAAAAATAGAATGGGAACTCCCAATTAGCGTGTGAGGGACTATCAAAAACCATATACCATCAATCCCAAAAATGTGCACTCATCTATGGATGTATGCACCACCTCGTGGATATTCTAGATTTGTTGGGAGGAATGGGCTGTCGAGTAACGGGGTTGAGAAAGTAGGGGGCTAGGTGGGATTTCGTTATTTTAAGGTCTAAAATTTGTTTATAAGAGAGACTATCAGCATAAAATTGTCTCCTCTCTTCTTTGTCTCGTCGATGCCTATCTAGATCAGAATCAATGGTCCTGATGGCATCCACAACATTTTACATCGCAAATGCAAAATGCCTCACATGTGGTGGAATTAATGCTTGAATTTGCATAACATTGATTTGATTTTGTATGGATGCAACCTTATCATTTATACATCCTCGCAAGCGAGCCTCATCAGATGCAACAGGTGTTAGAGGTGGCATATTAGGTGGAGGGGGAGGTACAGGGGAAGGTGGAGGTGGTTGTGGCTAAGGTGGTGGATTGATGATATCATCCATGATATGAGATATAAGTGTGCACCTGTATTAAATTATACAAAATTAACATACAAACTTAAAAATTACAAGAAATAGTTAAATTTGAAATGCACATGCAAATTTGTTTAAATAGGATGTGCATACATATATTAAGATCATATAAAATTGAAACACAAATATGCATTGATTGAACTTGAGCATGTGCATAAAAAATTCAAAATTTAACATGTACATACATTTAAAATAAAAAATACGATGCATAATTTGTATGCATGCATCATTAAACTAAACTATGTACATACATACAAATTTCAAAATTTAAGAACTATATGCAATTTTAATACATGTGTACATACCAAACAATAAACTTGAAACATTCACAAAAAATCTCATTTTATGTCTAACGCATATATATATATATATATATATTACAATTTTCCAACAGGAGAAATCATGATCTAGTAGATAGTCATAAAATATATACTATTATAAATTCATCATTATAAGTTCATAAATTCCACCAAATTCATAAATTCATGACACTAAAAATATCCATCTAGAACCAAAATCATAAATTCACATCACTAAAAATATCCATCTAGAACAAAAATCATAAATTCACATCACTAAAAATATCCATCCAACCAAATTTATAAATTCATCACACAAAATATCCATCGTTCACCAAATTCATAAATTCATAACTATTTAAGATCATTGTCTTAATTTAGAAACTATTGTGGCTCTCTACTACATCTCTTCATTTCATTGTGTTTTCCTTTTTAGACTATGAAGTTCTCCTCTCCTCTAGCCATTGTCGATGCTCATCTAAGATCCCATCCATAGCCCTGACAACATCAACAATGGTTTGCATCCTAGATGAAATCATCCTCACAAGTGGTGCGACATATTCTTCATTTTGAATAATGTTGATTTGATCTTGGATAGTTCTAACATTGGAATTGATTTGTGCTTGCAAATGAGCACCATCAATTTCAGGTGGTGGAGGTGGGGGGTTATGAGGTGGAGTGGGTGGAGGTGGAGGTGAAGGTGGTGGAGATGGATGGCGCAGAGGTGGATTGTGAATATTATTGAGTCGATCCATGTGATCTCTAAGAAATGAGTGAACCAGCATTAGATTTGTAATTTCAAAATGTAAGATACATGTTTAGGAAATACCCTAAAACCATTCAATATAAGTGGCCTAATTGAATATAAATGATAAAATATGCAAGCCTCATTTATGTCTAAGGCATGTTACTTGAATGAAAATACAATTAACTATTAATATAGGACAATTTATGAATGTCATAGGGTTTACGGTTTAGAGTTTAGGATTTAGGTTTTAGGGTAATAGGATTCCTTAAGGTAATCTATGTAGTAAGGTCCTAGTACAAAATGATGTGGCTTTTAAGTGAATAAAATCTGGTGAAGATGCCCAAGGCAACCAAATTTCATTAAGGTCTTAGGCAACTTCACCAAATTTTATTCACTTGAGCCATGTCATTTTGTCCTAGGAACTTACTATACATAAATCCCCTTAAGCCATCCTATCACCCTAAACCGTAAATCGATCAACCTAGATCATGATTTATTGCATTCATATTATAATCTTGCACAATCTTATTATTGTTAAATTTGGTTGCCTTGGGCAGCTTCATCAAATTTGGAGAACTTATTTGATCCCCTTAAGAAATCTCATATTAGGACCCCTTAAGAAATTGATTTACAGTTTAGGGTGATAGGATGGCTTAATGGGATCTATGTCTAGTGAGGTCCTAGGACAAATTAAATGGCTCAAGTGAATAAAATTTGGTGAAGTTGCCCAAGGCAACCAAATTTCATTAAGAGCCTAAGAAAAAATTATGGCTTTAGGGTTTAGGGCTTAGAGTTTAGAGTTTATGGTTTAGGGTAATAGGATAGCTTAAGGGGATCTATGTAGTAAGATCCTACAACAAAATGAAATGGATTAAGGGAATAAAATTTTGTGGAGTTTCCTAAGGCAACCAAATTTCATTTTAAGGTCCTAAGACAAAATGAATGCTTTAGTGTTTAGGGTTTATATTTTAGAGTTCGGGTTTTGGGGTTTACAGAACTTAGGGTGAAGTTTTCGTGTCCCTTGGAATATAATGAACTTGCAAGTTAATGAAGAACATTTTCTTGTGGAACAGTTGATTGAGATAGCTCTGGTTTCAACTAACCAACCTAGATCATGAAATCTCATTCATAATATAATCTTGCATGATCTTATTATTGTTAAATTTGGTTGCCTTGGGAAACTTCACCAAATTTTGTGAACTTCTTTGATCCCCTTAAGAAATGTCATATTAGGACCCCATAAGACATCGATTTATGATTTAGGGTGATACGATGGCTTAAGGGGATCTATGTCTAGTGAGGGCCTGTTGATGGCGATTTTGGCACCACAACAATGCAAGCAGAATATTGCTATTTTACTTCTCCTGAAAGAGAAAGGAAACACATGGATGCCTTAGCTCCCAAGTTCTTGGTAGTTGGGTCTCAACTATGCTAATGTTTCTCAGTGATCAATACAACAGTAATATTCAAGGGGCCTACTAGTGTTGGGCTTCTGGATTGTTCTAAGATCAAACATGAAATAAATCCTACTCTAACAAGGGTTTTTAAAGAAATATAAAAAGATGGATCAGGGTTTTGGAATAGAAAAGAACAATAGTTTATCCAATTTAACCAGACTTATTGCCTTTCAAGGAATTTACTAACTAAAAAACTAAAGAACGAAATTAACTTGCGATTAACACATAGTTGCATTCATTCACAGTGCTGATTTTAACAACTGATCATAAACTACCATTTAAGAAAAACATAAAATGAGATTTCATTCCTTGGAAGCTTTCAAAATCAAATGATTAACTTAAGATAAATACCATTCTGGAACACAATATGAAGTAGATTCGAATCTGGTTGCTTCTACTATGGGTTAGATAGATAAGCAACATTTACAAATCTGGCACAATCACCAGTGTACAGAAAAACTTGTGTCTTCAGACTGCTTCCACCTACACTAGAAGAACTTTGAAAATACATTACAACCTATACTGAAATCTAACTGCTGACCAAGAAGACAAGAGAAGCTCTCATTACTGAGAATCAAGATGCAACTCGATCTCCTTCTGCTAGCTGACTAACTCTTAACAGTTCTAACTCTAAACAGTTTTCTAAACCTAGAAGTTCTAATACTAAAATTTTGGAACCTTTTACAAAGAGGCAAGAATGCCATATATACATCTCCTCGAGAAGAATGTCGATGCCCACTTTTAGGGTTTACAAAATATCCCATGGTGTCAGAAGGTTGGTGCCCAGATCTTTAACAGAAGTTGATCCTGCCATAAATTCGAATCCCTGCTATTTTTGTCGGTGAAGACTCTTCCTGAGGCATTATGTAGATCTTTTACAGCTATCGCATTAACTCCCATGCCTTCGTGTCCACTTTCAACCTCCAGCAGAGCTACCTTGGGTGCCCTAAAATATCCCCATTAATGTCGACCTACCCCCGTCAGTAGATACCAGCTGTCCATTTGACTCACGGCCTTATCTTATTCCTTCGACGTTCTTTCCACTCCAGATCCGCTCTTCTATAAGTTTATCAGTGTAGCATGGGCCAGTTGGTAAGAGGTTCCGGCAAGCCACAGAGTCATACTGATCTCGCAAAGAGCCTCGACAAGACCAACACTAGTCAGAAGACGCTTCATTAAGCTCAACGCGTCACACCGAGGGCACAAAACATGTCGGCGAGACCCCATCGGGTTGGCAAGACCTGATGTCGAGATCCCCAAGAAATATCCTTATGCACGCGACTTGATCCTGCAAAATAAGGTCTTCATTAGAACAATACATTAATATCATGCCTTTTATCAAAAGAAACTTAACTCCGGAGGAGGAAGAGCCAACACAGAACTGGGAAGCAAAAATTAAACAAGTCCCGGCGAAACCGGGATCGGGACAAAACATGACCCAGAAACGACATCCCTCGCCTTCAAAATTGGCGGGGGTGGGGCTAAAAGAAAATCGGAACCAGGACCGGAGTCAGGGCGGGAACGAGCCAGGGAAATAATCAACATTCCTGAGTTCATACCCCATCCCAGCTCCGTGTCCGCGAGGAAACCCAAAATGCAAAAGGACTGAAACAAAACACTGGCAGAGCTGGAGCAAAGCAACGAACAAGGTGGAACCAGGGTCAAAACCAAATATGAACCAGAAACTTCTCCAAGTTTCGGGTTCAGATTTCGTTCTGAACCCACATCCAACTACAACCAAGAAAGACAGGAAAAATGAAAGGAAAGAGAAAGGGGAAGGGGAAGGAAAACCCTACGACGAAACAAAAAGGAAGAAAAGGGAAAGAGAAGGAAAACACGCGAAAGCGGCATCGGAACAGAATCCAAACCTAAAAATTTGAGGAAGTTTCAAGGTTCAGATCCCGCTCCGGTTCTGAGTCCGCAAGAACAACACAAAAAGACACGCAAGGTAAAAAAGACCAAAGCGGCAGGACCGGGTCTGAGGAAGGAACATAAAACGGAGCTTGAAAAAAGTTCCAAGTTTGGATTTTGTTACAGTTCCGGGTCCACCAAAACAAAAACCAGAAACGGAATGCCCAAGGATGAAAAGAAAATACCTAAGGCAAAGGACATAAACTGACAAAGACCAATGAAGAGAGAAGAAAAGGCAGGGTCGGACCCGGGACGGGACCCAACTCCAACAAAGAACAAAGGAGGAAGGCAAAGAACAGCCAGAACCGGAACCGGGGATGAAACGAGACCAAAACATAGAAGGAATTTCCAAGTCCAGTATTGGTCTCGGTTCCGCCTTTGATAGAACTTTGAAAGGAAAATGCCTAACGCAGAAAACCAAAGGCCAAAGAGAAAAGACAGAAAAGGGGGACCCATTTTGATCCAGATCAAAGTGGGGTGGTTATGCAAGGCATAACAAATGGCGATTCGGCTAGGAAAATGGTTTAACAATTTTCATGGATCTGAAGGATTCTGCTACCCAGAACTCTTGGTTCATGAATATCACAACTCCAATTGGGTCAGTTATAACAAGCAAGATAGAGCTTGAATCTCAAATGTAAGTCAATCAACGGCTACCTCTGAATCTATGTGTGTGTTTGATTGTGCATCACTCTTTTATGAAGTTTTCTTCATCTTTCAGACAACCATGTGCAAGATTTGAGCTACATGAGTTTATTTCCTTTTGTGCAATGATATCTCGAGCATTGCTTTGTTGCCAATCAGGCGTCCATAGCCCCGTCGGAGATACCTCTACTTTTCTCACAGCATTCCTCTACTGCCAGTCAGGCATCCATAGCCCCGGTAGAGATACTGGAATCACCCATTCATATTGACTCTTATTCTTTTGATAATTCTTTTCTTTTCTTTTGGAGTTTTAGATATTTCATTTAATTCTGCTTTTTCTTTTCAATATGTCAAGATGTTCAACATCTAATCTGGGTTGAAAACTACCATGGACCTCATAACAGCACTTGGGAGATCGGATTTTTCACTCAAATCCTACAACACCATAGTCCTAGGACAAATATACCCTTATAAGAGGAGATGATCTTGATAATTTGTGACAGATTCAGGAGAGCTGATGAGAGTTACTTACTTAGCACCTTGTTTCAAAACTTTCCACAACTTTTATTGACAACAAGCATGAAATAACGAATTGACTACAAAATCATCCAATCAGAAAACCTGAAAATATCTAAACCACTTCTCTCCTGATGACCAAAGCATGCTTTAGATAACAACCCACAATTCAAAATGGAAAGAAACAGATCAACCCCAAAGAACAAAACAACATAAAACAAAGAGCAAAGGAAAAACATAGGATAGAAAGAGAGGATAAAGAAGCAAATTATTTACACAAAGAGCCGTAGATTATTCACATAAAAGAAAGAGCTATATTACAAACAGAAATAATTTATACAAATGCATCACCTAGCAAAATGCTAACTTCATGATTCAAAATAGTGTTTAAGAAACTGTCCATTGACAGGCAAGGGGACAGGTTCTCTAGTTAGACTACTCAATCGGAAAGCATTTTCTCCTAAAATTTCAGCAATCTAATAAGGACCTAGCCAAATTTTGTCAAATTTATGGTGACTACCCTTCTTTTCACTGGCTTTGTCCCATAGCAGCACTAGGTCTGATATCCTAAAGGCCTTGATTTTGGCTCTTTTATCAAACCAATGTTTGACAATAGCCTGGTGCCTAAAGAATTGTTGCAAGGCGGCATCTCTCTGCTCTTCTAACTTCAACAAAGCAGTAGTCTGATTTCTATCCTACTGTCCTCAGAGTAGAATTTTTGCATGAACTCAAGGATAGGTATTTGCAGATGGATGGGAAAAATAGGCTCTTGGCCATATACCAGCTTGAAGGGTGAGGTGTTTAAAGCAGTCTTAATCCTAGTCCTATCTGCCCATAGTGCGAATCTCAGCTAGGTATGCCAGTCTCTAGGGTTATGTTCTAACAGTTTCTTAATGACCCCTAAGAGATTCTTGTTGGTTGACTCTACAACTCCATTGCCTTGTGGGTAATAATTTGATGAATACTTCAAGACAATCTTGTGATCATATGCCCAGGAAATGAATTCAGCAGAAGAAAAAGTAGAGCCATTGTCACATACCAGAGCAAAGGGTACCCCAAACCTTATAGTGATGCATTTGGTGAGGAACTTGATCACTACCTCCGTTATGCTATTTTGCAAGGTATAGCCTTTATCCATCTTGTGCAGTAGTCAGTAGTAGTCAAGATGAATTTATGCCCTGTAGTAGATTTTCGGTTAATTACCCCTATAAAATCCAATGCCCATTGGGCAAAGGGCCCCGCCTCGTAAACGGGTTGTAATGGCATGGCTGCATGGCATTCCCTTGGTATAGAAATCTGACATGTGTGACATGTCCTCACATGCTGATGGGCATCCTTGAATACATAGGGCCAGTAATAACCAAATAGGAGGATTTGGTGTGCTAATGCATCTACAGAACCATGACCCGTTCCATGTTTCCCATGAAACTCAGAGATCACCTGCTTAGCCTCTTGCTGATCAAGGCATCTTAAGTACACTCCCTCAAAATTCTTCCTATATAGGAGTCCTCCTTTAAACATATAGTGTGATCTTTTCAGTCTCAGTGCTCTCCTCTGAGTGGCGTTCATTCCCTTCGAGCATCAGTTATTGAGCATGAAACAAATAAGATCAGCATACCAAGGGTCATTTGAGAAGGACTGAGTAGTATATTGTTGACAAATAACATTGTTACTAGCATCAGCCATAGATTTAGACAGACCCAAACCTTGAACAAGTTTCATAGGGTGTATCTCTAAATCAAACTCTTGCAAGATGGCCATCCATTTCCCTCTTCTTTCTCCCAATTCGCTCTGCATAAGTAGAGACTTGACAGCAGCGTCAAGAACTACAACAATAATCCGACTTTGGAGGACATAATGCCTGAACTTTTTAACTCGGACCAGCACAAAATCCTGCTTCTCAAGAGGTGGGTATTTGGCTTCAACATTTTTGAATGGAGAGCTCATGAATGCAATCGGCCTCTCCTCTGAGTCTTCTCCTCGTTGAGTTAGAACAGCTGCACAATAATTCTCAGAGGCAAAAGAATAAATATAAAACAGCCTCAAATAGTCAAGGCTAGTGAGGACTAGAGCTTCTGAAATGGATCGCTTGACTTGAGAAAATGCAGCCTTCGCCTCATCACTCCACTCTATTTTGGCATCCTTCTTCATCATCTCATTCAAGGGCTTCACGATTTCTGCAAATCCTGTGATAAACTTCCTCATGAAGTTGATCTTTCCAAAGAAGGATCTCATCTCCTTCTTGCTTCCTGGCATGGCTATCTTGACGATGGACTCAACTCGCTCTGGGTCAATGGATATTCCTCTTTCTAAAATTATGTGTCCCAAGAGCTTCCCTTCGGAAACTCCAAAAACACACTTTTTGGGATTTAAGGAGACTCCATACTGGATGCATCTTTGAAGAACTTGAGCTAAATCTGCAACATGATTCAGTCGGTCCTTGGAGAACACTATTAGGTCATCTATGTAAAAAATAATGCATTTTCCAATTAGATCCTTGAAAGCTATGTCCATGGCACGCTAGAAAGTTTCTCCAACATTTATTAGGCCAAATGGCATCCTTCTATATGCGAACGTCCCCCACTTGGTGGTGAAAGTCGTCTTCATCCTGTCTTGAAAGTCGACCATAACCTAATTATATCCAGAGTAACCGTCCAAGAATGACATCATTTGAGATCCGTTGACAGTCTGTAGAACTTCATCCAGAGAAGGAAGTGGGTAATTATCCTTTTTTGAGGCTTTATTCAAATTTCAGAAGTCAACGCATAGTCTGATCTCCCTGCTTTTCTTACAAACTGGGACTAGGTTAGCCACCTAGGTTGAATGGCGCACATAGAAGATTATCCTCGCAGACAACAATTTCTAGACCTCTTTATAAATCAATGGCTCAATCAAGGTATTGACAGAGCGATGCTTTTGTCGAAAGGGTTTAGCCTCAGGCTTCAAAGGGATAGTGTGAGTCATAACTGAAGCATCAAATGTTTGGAGGTCCTCATACCCCCAAGCAATTGCAGCAATATCCTTTTTGAGCACCCTCAATATGTCTTCTCTAATTGCTTCAGGGCAAGCCTTCCCTATGTGGACATTCCTTTCAGGGCTGGCATCGGCCAAGTTAACTGTTTCATATTCTCCTCTCTTTTCTTCAGTTGATGCCTTCTCTCAAGCCCTCAGATCTGAGTCAAAAATCCTTTCCAAAGAAACCATTCCCTTTGGAATGTTATTACTTTTTAGATTAAGAAATCCTTTTGTATCGCATTCTTCAGGGTTCCAATCCCTTTAATCTCTGTTGGACTCATCAATAATTTTCCCCTCAAAGACATCTGAGCTTGCTAGGAAAGCAAGAATGTGCCGATCATCATCAAAAACTTGGAAATTTTTTATATTATCAGGAACAGCTAGGGTGGACATCAGTTCCCCCGAGAATCTTTTAAACTTGGAGCCTTGCATAGGTTCCAAGGTACTTGCAGCCATAGCCAGTGAATCATCTACCTGATTTTCTTCTCTAGGGATGAGACTAATCCCAAAGGCATCAAAATCTTCGATCAGATTTCATACCCTGTTCCTATATGCTGCCAGCCTCTTGTTGTGACATGTATACTAGCTGCGCACTTGCTTGACCACAATTTCCGAATCTCCCTTGACCATCAAGGTAGTGACCTTCTTGTGTGCGAACATTAGTCCTTGAGCTAGGGCTTCATATTCAGCTACATTATTAGTGCACTCGAATTGCAACCTGTAAGAAGCAAAGAAAACTTTCCCTTTCGGGCTGGTTAGTACAATTCCAACAACATAGCCTATTTTAGATTTAGATCCATCAAAGGTGAGGGTCCATAATTGATCACAGGTCAGAGTTGATTCTTTTGAATTAAATACAAGGAATGGTTGTTTAGTAGGTTCCTCAGGAATACTTCCCAATCCCTTTTCAGATGTATCATGTGGCCCAAGGTTGTCCTTTTGACATTTACTTATCTCTTGGGCTAACCCCTTGGATTTTGGTATATCCGTGAGTGCAGGGGTGTCAAGCAAACCTTGGGGTTGTTCCTCATCAATATGCCGATTCAGAAGTGTGTCGGGGGTAGGTCCAATTTGAGAAGGGATTTCTTCTGAAAGTATTGTATCCCTGGTTAACATGGTTGCTTCCTTGGCCTCAAATGGGAAGTAGTCTATAATGGTCTCAGGGCAACTCGTGCCAACTTCCTCAGCTTTAGAAACATGATTTAAAATGTCAATGCAGGGTTGGCAAGCCAGCTCAGAATGGGTTTGATAATGTACCATGCACCAATTAGGGAGCAGGAGGCTTTGTAAATCTACATTTTCCCCCAAGACCAGCTAATCTTGCTGTAGTTTTCTGACCAATTCCTATTGGTTTTCATTAATTATAGGATCAGGGAACCCTGGTATTGGCAGGTCTTTAGGATCAAGAATAGAGAAAGTTAAAATCTCATCTCTTTTATACACACCTATTTCAGTTTCAAAATAGCCTACCTCATTGTGGCAATCATATTCAGTAATGATATGCTTGAGGTGATGCTCACTCTCAATCCTGATCTGATTAGGAATCCCTTTCCATGATAGCCACATATGTGAGAAGTCAAGGGAAAGATATCCCCCTAAATTCTTCATCAAATCTCGGCTTAGCAGCATACCATAGGTCTCGGGAATATCAGCCACTTGGATGTCTATGTTTGTTAGGATCCTAGGATCTAATCCTACTTGAATGTGTATGTCTCTTAATTCCCCTACCACATTTACCTCTATTTTGTCAAGTTGAATGACCTTCTTATTTGTCTGAATGCGGTCCAATCCTAACTTCTTGCATATGGAAAATGGCATGACATTTCCCGAAGCCCTAGAATCTAACAGACAGTTGTGAAGGTTCTTGCCCAAAATTCTTAAACTCAAAAGGAAAGATGGAGTACCTACCTTTTTTATGTATAAGGTTGCATTCATGTCCCCAGCAGGTGCCACTTTGCTCTTTCCTTTTGACTTATCAGCTTGTTTTAGAGCCTTCAGAACTATCTCCCTTTGAGTAGGGCACCACTTTAGAATATCAAAATATGACAAAGAAGTTTTTTGATTCTACATCTCATAAACAATGTCAAATTTTGTATTACAACTTGGATTATCAAAGGAATTACCCTTGTTATGGTGATCAGGCGGGCAATTTTGGCACCACAACAGTGCAAGCAGAATATTGCTATTTTGCTTCTCCTGAAAGAGAAAGGCAACACATGGATGCCTTAGCTCCCAAGGTCTTGGTAGTTGGGTCTCAACTATGCTGATGTTGCTCAGTGGTCAATGCAACAGTAATATTCAAGGGGCCTGCTGGTGTTGGGCTTTTGGATTGTTCTAAGATCAAACATGAAATAAATCCTACTCTAACGAGGGTTTTTAAAGAAATATAAAAAGATGGATCAAGGTTTTGGAATAGAAAAGAATAATAGTTCATCCAATTTAACCAGAATTATTACCTTTCAAGGAATTTACTAACTAAAAAATTGAAGAACGAAATTAACTTGCGATTAACACATAGTTTCATTCATTCACAGTGTTGATTTTAACAACTGATCATAAACTACCATTTAAGCAAAACATAAAATGAGATTTCATTCCTTGGAAGCTTTCAAAATCAAATGATTAAATTAAGATAAATACCATTCTGGAACACAATATGAAGTAGATTTGAATCTGGTTACTTCTACTGTGGGTTAGATAGATAAGCAACATTTACAAATCTGGCACAATCACTAGTGTATAGAAAAACTTGTGTCTTCAGACTACTTCCACCTATACTAGAAGAACTTTGAAAATACATTACAACCTGTACTAAAATCTAACTACTAACCAAGAAGACAAGAGAAGCTCTCATTACTGAGAATCAAGATGCAACTCGATCTCCTTCTGCTAGCTAACTAACTCTTAACAGTTCTAACTCTAAACAGTTTTCTAAACCTAGAAGTTCTAATACTAAAATTTTGGAACCTTTTACAAAGAGGCAAGAATGCCATATATACATCTCCTCGAGAAGAATGTCGGTGCCCACTTTTAGGGTTTACAAAATATCCCATGGTGTCAGAAGGTCGGCGCCCATATCTTTAACAGAAGTCGATCCTGCCATAAATTTGAATCCCTATTGTTTTTGTCAGTGAAGACTCTTCCTGAGGTGTTATGTAGATCTTTTATAGCTACCGCATTAACTCCACGCCTTTGTGTCCACTTTCATCCTCCAGCAGAGCTGCCTTGGATGCCCTAAATATCCCCATTAATGTTGACCTACCCCTGTCAGTAGATACCAACTGTCCATTTGACTCATGACCTTATCTTCTTCCTTCGGCGTTCTTTCCACTCCAGATCCACTCTTCTATAAGTTTGTCGATGTAGCATGGGCCAGTTGGAAAGAGGTTCCGACGAGCCACAGAGGTCATACCAATCTCACAAAGAGCCTCAGCAAGACCAACACTAGTCAGGAAGATGCTTCAGCGAGCTCAACACATCACACCAAGGGTACAAAACATGTCGGCGAGACCCCATCAAGTTGGCAAGACTTGATGTCGAGATCCCCAAGAAATATCCTTATGCACGTAACTTGATCCTGCAAAACAAGGTCTTCGTTAGAACAATACATTAATATCATGCCTTTTATCAAAAGAAACTTAACTCCGGCGGAGGCAGAGCCAACATGGAACCGAGAAGCAAAAATTAAACAAGTCCCGGCAGAACCGGGATCGGGACAAAACATGACCCAAAAATGACATCCCTCGCCTTAAAAATTGGTGGGGGTGGGGCTAAAAGAAAATCGAAACCGGGACCGGAGTCAAGGCGGGAACGAGCCAGGGAAATAATCAACATTCTTGAGTTCATACCCCATCCCGGCTCCGCGTCCGTGAGGAAACCCAAAACACAAATGGACGGAAACAAAACGTCGGCGGAGCTGGAGCAAAGCGACGAACAAGGTGGAACCAGGGTCGGAACCAAATCTGAACCAGAAACTTCTCCAAGTTTTGGGTTCGAATTCCGTTCTAAAACCGCCTCCGGCTACAGCCAAGAAAGACAAGAAAAAGGAAAGGAAAGAGAAAGGAGAAGGGGAAGGAAAACCCTATGATGAAAAAAAAAGGAAGAAAAGAGAAAGAGAAGGACAATACACAGAAGCAGGATCGGAACGAAATCTGAACCTAAAACTTTGAGGAAGTTTCAGGGTTCAGATCCCGCTCCGGTTCTGAGTCTGCAAGAACAACATGAAAATACACGCAAGGCAAAAAAGACCAAAGCGGCGGGACCGGGTCCAGGGAAGGAACATAAAATGGAGCTTGGAAAAAGTTCCAAGTTCGGATTCCATTCCGGTTCCAGGTCCACCAAAACAAAAACTAGAAATAGAATGCCCAAGGCCGAAAAGAAAATACCTAAGGCAAAGGACATAAACTGACAAAGACCAACAAAGAGAGAAGAAAAGGCGGGGTCGGGCCTAGGACAGGACCCGACTCCGACAAAGCACAAAGGAGGAAGGCAAAGAACAGTCGGAACCAAAACCAGGGATGAAACAAGACCAAAACATATAAGGGATTTCCAAGTCCGGTATTGGTCCTGGTTCCACCTCCGATAGAACTTTGAAAGGAAAATGCCTAAGGCAGAAAACCAAAGGCCAAAGAGAAAAGACAGAAAAGGGGGACCCATTTTGATCCAGATCAAAGTGGGGTGGTTATGCAAGGCATAATAGGTCCTAGGACAAAATTACATGGCTCAAGTGAATAAAATTTGGCAGCGTTGCCCAAGGTAACCAAATTTCATTAAGGTCCTAGGCAAAAATGATGTCTTTAGGGTTTAGGGTTTAGAGTTTAGAGTTTAGAGTTTAGGGTTTAGGGTAATAGGATGGCTTAAGGGGATCTTTGTAGTAAGGTCCTACAACAAAATGACATGGCTTAAGGGAATAAAATTTGGTAGAGTTTCCTAAGCAACCAAATTTCATTTTAAGGTCTTAGGACAAAATGAATGCTTTAGTGTTAAGGGTTTAGATTCTAGAGTTCAGGGTTTAGGGTTTAGCGAACTTAGGGTGAAGTTTGGGTGGCCCTTGGAATAATGGACTTGCAAGTTAGTGCCTAGTTTATGAATATTTTTTATTTTATGAATAGATTGACTATTCTTGTAATAGAAACACATAATTATGTATTATTAAGATTGAGTTTGATGTATATTTTAACTGGATATTTTTTTAATTGAATATAATATTATTTTATTTAACATTTTTTTCATTAATATTTCCCACTTAAATGAATTTTATGATATAAAATGTATAATATAAAATTAGTTAATGTTGAATCAAGTATTTTATTTTCAATTGTTTGGAATTGACATAACCTAAAAGAAAGAAAAGAAAAATATTTAGATTCTTTTAGTGACTAGGTAACTAGTGCAAAAATTGATATTTTAGACTAAACTAGAAGCCTAATTAACAAGTAATTAACTAGAATGAGGGTTAATATTGTCAAAAGACAATAGACTACACATGCAAACAAGAAATGGAAACAAGGCATGACTAAGAGAGATCAAAACATAAAATAGAAATGAATGTTGAATACTATCTAATTAAGTGACAATTGGAAATCGATTGTACACTTAGATTTACAAATTTGCTAACTAAATTTGCAAACATTGATAAAATTTATGAATTGTAACTATTCTTTAACATATTTTTTTCTAATCTAATTATAATTTAACATTGAAACTAAAGTTTAACATATCATTTTCTCCATACAATGCAACTGAAATTTAAAACATTTAAATTTTGCAAATGAATTTTCTTGAGCTCGAAATTAGGGTTTTCAAAATCAAAATGATTTATTTGATTTCAATTTAGGGTTTTAGAATTTTTTTTGTTTCAATTCAATTTAGGATTTCAATTTCTAAGAAATTAGGGTTTTTAATGCAATTTTTTCATTTTATTTCAAACTAGGGTTTCAAATTCAATTTTTTTTGTTTCATTTAAATTCAAGGTTTCAAAAGCTTGATTAGGGTTTCTAAATGCAAATTTTTTTATTTCATTTCAATTTCTAGGGTTTTGAAATGCAATTTTTTTTGTTTCATTTCAATTAGGGTTTTCAAATACATTTTTTTTTGTTTGATCGAACAATTTAGGTTTCAAAAGCTAAATTTTGTTTCTAAAATACAATTGAAGGTTCATTTTTTCGTTTCTATTCAATATCTTCAGATTTTATTGCGTTTTTTCATCTATTTCTACAATTCCTCATTTCTACTATAACAAGAAATAAAATGCTTAAAATGTCAAATAAATTAAAAAAACAACATGCTAAAATTGATTCTACTATTCACAATTTCAATAAAAAATGCAAAAATGCAAAAAAATGGGGGTGGACGGGTACCTAGAGGCTGTTGTTGGAGGTCGCTGTCACTCAAAACTCAAGATCCCATGCGCTGCTAAAATGAAGGTTTGTTCATTTTTAAAAAATAAATACCATGACAAAATGGGATCCCGATTTTTATAAATCAGGATATCGTTTCGTACTAATCGAGATCCCATTCCCTGTCCGTCAGTTCGGGACCCTCTAACAAATGGGATCCCAATTTTTAAAAAGTGGGATCCTATTTAAGATCTAGGCTTAGGATCACAAAGCGAAATGAGATCCCAATTTATTAAAATCAGGATCCCATTTTTGCAATGCTGATTTCATTTTTTTGGCTAAGGGAAAAACTTCCACGTTTCATGGGCTCAACTTTGTGCACTTACCCAAGTATAAGAAGTTGTACTATGTTAACGAAGAGGCAAGTATTTTTGATGACGAATATGAAAATGAGGTTGATGATAGTGAATGCTTATTCTTAGCTTTAGAAAAAGTAAATCTATATCCACTAACTCTAGAAAATCTGTAAGTAAGAAGGCTCTGGAAGTTAAGAATAATATGAGGGAAGGTACCTTGGTTACCACTTTTCATGCAAGACAGGATGAAGACTATTGGGTAATTGATAGTGGTTTTTCTAATCACATGATCAGAGATAAGAGTAAGTTCACTAAACCTGAAAAATATGATGGTGGTTTAGTCATGTTCAGTGATGATTCAGGAGCTAAGATTTGTGGTAAAGGTTCAATCAGTTTTGATGGAGTGCATAACACTGATGATGTATATTATGTGAAGGGTTTGAGACATAATCTTTTGAGTGTTGGTCAGATGTGTAGAAATGGCCTTAAACTTGTGTTTCAGAACAATATCTATGAAATCAGAAAAGGATCTGGAAATGGAGATATGATTGTTGCTGGAAGAAGAACTCATGGAAACATCTATCAGCTGAAGGGAGTTGATGGTCATTTCCTTGTATCTCATATCAATGAGAGTTGGTTATGGCACCGGAGAATGGGACATGTGAACCTTGATAACCTAGTCAAGATCAATGCTAAGGAGATTGTTTGAGGACTGCCTAGAATCACAAGACCTGCTAATGCTATGTGCAGAAGTTGCCAATTGGGGAAGTAGACAAGATGTAGCTTTAAGGGAAAAGAACATTCTACTTCTTTAATGTTGGAGTTCATTCACACTGATCTTTGTGGTCCAACCAGGACCAGAAGCCTGAATGGAGACAAGTACTTTATGTTGCTTATTGATGATTATACTCGAATGACATGGGTTGCTTTTCTCAAAGAAAAGAATCAGGCCTTGGATAGGTTTAAGGTATTCAAAGCAAGAGTAGAAAATGAAGTAAATCTGAAAATCAAGTGTTTGAGATCTAATAGAGGTGGTGAATTCACTTCTAGTGAATTTAATGCATTATGTGAGAAGCATGGCATCAAAAGATAGTTTTCTGCTCCAAGAACCCCTCGGAAAAATGGAGTAGTTGAAAGGAAAATATAGGAAGTTGCTAGAACTATGATGAAAGATTCTAATGTATCGGATTTGTATTGGAGAGAACCGATGCATACTACTTTTTATGTTCTTAATAGAGTTCAAATAATTGGAGACAAGAGTGAAGGTGTGAAGACAAGAAGTAGAGTTGCAGCTAAGGTAAATTTGTGTTTACTCTCTAAAATAAAACCTAAATCTGTAAAAGAAGCATGTGAAGATGAAAGTTGGATGAGATCTATGAAAGAGGAACTGCAACAAAAAGAAAAGAATCGGACATGGGAAATAGTCCCTAGACCTGTGAACAAAAATGTGATTGGATCAAAATGGGTGTTATGGAACAAACTAAAGGAAAATAGAGTAGTAGGGAATAAGGCAAGACTGATATGCAAAGGATATTCACAAGTTGAAGGTATAGATTATGAAGAAACTTTTTCCCCTGTGGCCAGAATGGAAGCTATCAAAAAAAAATTGGAATTCTCTGCCCACAATGATTTAAAGGTATGCCAAATGGATGTTAAGTCAGCTTTTTTGAATGGTGAGTTGGAGGAAGAAGTGTACATGGAGCAACCTGAAGGGTTTCAGTTGTCTGACAAACTGGATATGGTTTGTAAATTGAAGAAAGCATTGTATGGATTGAAGCAAGCTCCCAAAGCTTGGTATGCAAGACTGGACAGATATCTGACAAAGCAAAGATTTAGCAAAGGTTCTGCTAACAGTAATCTCTACTTCAAAGTGCAAGGTAATAAGATGTTGATTGTAGTTGTTTATGTTGATGATATCATTTTTGGTGGAAATGATGACATGTGTAAAAAGTGTTGAAGAAGTGGAAAAAGAATTTGAGATGTCTATGATTGGTGAATTGAATTTCTTCCTTTGTCTACAAGTGAATCAAACTGATAAAGGGATATTCATTTCACAATATAAGTGTTGTCAATTAGATTTGCACCCTGATGAATGCAAGATTCAACAATCTACTAAAACATGGAAACCTTCTTCAGATGTGGGTGATCTGAACGAAGAAGGAATCTCTAGAGTGAGCTAGTTCTCCAAATGATCAATTCTATCCTAAATATTCTTCTGAAGGAAAGAGTTAGAAAGATGGACTGAAATCAAAACCTAAAACTATTGATGATTAATTTGTTACTTCTAAAAGAAACCATATTTACCACTCACAACAATTTCTCTATTACAATAGTTCTCACAATCTCATCGATACATGATTTCATCAATAATTCATATGAATATTCACAGACATTGAATACATCATACAACCTGAAAACATGAAATCCTATGCAGAAAACTCATAAAAGAAGGACATTAAGGCTTCAAATTTGAAACCACAAAGGCATCAAACTACTGTTACCAGTCTTGAGACAAGAAAATGGAAAGAAGAACTCTGCTGTATTACTAAAACTGAAAGAGTGTCTGTCTGAAAACTGAGTACAAAAAGTTCAAAAGCTCAAAAATGTGTATGAGCACGAACTCAAATTTGAACTGAGAAGGAGAGAAAAAGACTAAGTCTTTTTAGAATATAACTCTAAGAAACCCTAATCCAAGCTCACAAAGAAGCTCAAGGAAAAAATCTTCAAACTGTCTCAAAAACTGCATAAAAGCAGAACAAAGCATACTGCTTTTATGATCAAACTGTCAAGACTCTAAAAATAGGCTAAATCTGCTTTAAAATCCAGAAAAACACCTTATCTCTCCAAGATAAGACTCAAATCCGACCAAGAGAAGAAGTCAATATGAATCTGCTAAAAATTGCAAGAAATCATAAAACAATTTATAAAAGATTGCTTTACGATTCAGCTTTACAGGATTGCAGATTTTACAACTTATTCATTTTTTACAATTAAATATTATAAAATATTTTGCAAAAAAGAAATACATCCTTATCTCTCCATTACAATGCTTTGATTTTTCTTTAAAAAAAATCATAAAAATATTAGTGTAGATTACTCTCTCATCAATATCTCCAATTGATTTCTTTAAAATCAATTAAAACAGAAACCCTAAATAGATAATTGATCAAAAAATCATTCCTAGGTCATAAGGTATTCACCATTATACTCTCATTGTTTTCCCACAAAACAATAACATAAGGTATTTAAGTCTCCACATTTCACTAAGGCACAAAATATAAGTCCTAAAGACCTAACACATCGACCTAGGCATATGAAATTCAGCCCCCTCAAATATTAATCTTCAGACTTCTGAATAAATCACAATACAAGGCTTAACCTAATTCAAAATTCCCATGTACTATTGATCGAATATTCTAGATAATCATAAGGTTGGCTCGAATTAGGGCATGAGAAAAAGATGCCAAGCCCTAATAATGATTTCATTTTGCAAATGATCACTCTGAAGAAAATGAGCTCTACCTGAGAGCATGCCGCCATGATTGAGCTGAATCTGTAGCTTGTGTATTCAAGAATCTTCACCCTCTCCTTTAGTTAGTCGAGCTCTTCAATGGGTATGCTCGGTTTTGGTAGTATTGAAGTTCTTTTACTCCATTCTAAAGCAAGAAAAATCACTATGGTAGCGGCCTGTTCATGCTTGTTTTTGATTTCTCCTTACATTTCCTGTGACTTTTCCTTTCTTGGCCGACCTGTATGAGCTCGAGTTTCGTCTGAAAGCTCTATGAGAGAGCTCGCTCGAGAGTTATCTTTATCTTTCTACACAAGGTGAGCTTCTTGATCCATAACTTTTGTGACTTTAGCCATGGCTAAGACAGTATCTAATGCATTTCTTTTTGCTCTTTGTGCTTACTTTAAAGAGCTCGAGCCGCGGCTTGAGTTTTTCACCTTCCTCTGTGTTCTTTGTCTTCACTGGCCGCCCATGCGAGCTCGAACTAGATACTTTGCTTGGAGTTTTGAGACTTTAATATGGCTCTTTTCGTGACTATAAGCATTCTCCTATAGACTTGAGGTGGTAAGTTTTGCTCAAAGCACATATTTCCTCCTTCATTCTTCAGAAACTTAAAGAACCCTTCTTTTATTTATGAATCTCTAGCCATACTCAAGCCGCAACACGTATATCTTGGAAAAGCATTTTTTGGAGCCTTTGGGCTTGACCCAAAACAGGAACCTCCACTTTAGTATTCTTGACGATGAATCCCTTCATGGGTATCACGAGATTTGAATGACAACTGTATTTCCTTCTTTTGAAGCACGACCTAAGAAAATAATTCCATCTATATACCTATTATTTAACATAAAATTCTCATCTGGGTTGATAAAACAAATTATTTTGTTGTTATGATAAAATACCCATATGGGTGGCTGGAAATGGTGAAAAATTGTATATTCACTTGAAACCCTAACGTGGGTACTTGCTGTTTGTTGTATCACTTCCCTTCAAAAACAAAAACCCCTGTGAGAGTAACAAAATCTGTGTATTTATTTGTATTTAGTTTATGGGCTCGACCCATGATGGCTGGTGAAATTCTTTGTTATTCTTGTGACTTTCTTCTTAAACTCTTGATGGTTATTACTGGAATTTATAAAAACTATACTTCT